>DWKA01000750.1:0-14845 GCA_018249155.1 Panoquina ocola ocola
TTGATGCCGATACCAGCTAATGCGCAGTGTTAACAGCTGCTGCCCAAGGTTTATCTGTATAGTCATGGGTACTTGGCGAAAATCTGAAAGAGACAGATGCACAGAACAAAAGCAGAGCAAAACGACTTCTGCGCATCTGATGTCTCTTGCTACGTCTTCCCAAGTTATTTGCCCATGACTATATTATTATCTAATGTGTATTTTGTAGTAGAACCATTCAGAGGACTATGACTTCTGACGTTTCAGTGATTACATAATGCTATTGGTAGATTTTCCCTCGCACGTCTCTGGTAGAATCTCAGCGTAATGTGGTAATTTACACATCAAAACTGTCTTGGCACTTAAGGCAAACGTGGATGCTTCGAGATATCCTGTGAACGGACAGATACTTCCCACGGTCAATTTCTGGACGGCTCAGTTCACGAAGCCAGAATATATAGAACTATACATACAACAGTATATGTTAAGGAGGAGGACCTTAGACCTATTATGCAGAACGTATTGATAGATCAACGATATAAGGACAGACTTGTTTGACTCTCAAGATACTGCCTTCAAAACGAATTCTACGGTAATTTCTTTAATTTAGTTAATTCGATGATGCAATGCAACACCAATATCGCCTAATGCGTAGCGTCAGCAGCTGCACTTCAAGGTTTCCGGATCTTCAATAACTTGTCAAAGTATTTATTATTCGTGTACGCACAAGCAAATCATCTTGATATTATTATTTATCACGTTTAGTAGTAAATTCTGAAAAATAATTATTATAGGTATGTATAGACATAAGTACTATAGATTTCCTTCATGTAATAAACGGCATAATATTATCAAAGGATGTACCATTTGTCACCAGTATCACCATGTATTGGATTAAATAAAAACAAGACGGTAAAAATAAAGAAAACAACAGATAAAGCCTGCGATCACGAATTCTCCAAGAAAAATCGTATGTTCGTTTTCCATGAGGTGCGATCGTGTAACGCTCGTCTATTAGTAAACAAAAAAACCGAGGCGAGTGGATGGTGTGGTGATTGGATTGGTTTTGTTTCATTCCGGCGAGCGGTCGGGCGGTCGGGCGGTCGGCGAGCGTTGAGAATCTCGGCATCTCGGTACGGTATCTGTTGCGTGCGCCGCGCGGGTGTTATGCAACGCGGGCGACGTCCTTGCGGAGGGGGGGCGAAGGCCGCGCGAGGGCGCCGACCCCGCGCACTAACCCACCCCGCTTTTTATCACCCACCCGAGCCCGTCGGACCGGTCCGGCCTCACGATCCGATGCTTAATAGCCGGTATTGCATATTTTTTCCTAGGAACCCGCGCTCCCACTAAATCCGGCGCGGGGAATGCTGGTGGGCAGTTCGGCTGTGGGCGTTAGATAGCGACGATCGGTCCCGCGGGATCGCGCAATCTCGGATCTCATCTCTGTAACAATCTCCGTGCAAAAGTAGTTATCATTTCCCTGAAGGATACTAAGTTTCCTAACGCTTTGAATTTAAGGTTCATTTTTATAATACGAATTCTGACTTCCATTTTTATTGCAATACTTTTTTGTAGCCGCTTCGTATAACTCCTTTCGATAACAGCGGGTCGGGTCGTGATTGAAGCGGGTGTGCTGGGAATTGCGAACCGTCGATGCACGTTGCGTCCACCTCGCCGCAATAAATAAGGAGCTCGATATTCCGCGATAGACCGTGCGCAGATATCGCCCTTTCGTTGTTTGAATTACATCCCCCTGTATCTGCGAACTTGTTTACAGCAACATCTGTCCGGCCAGATCTACGGCTCAAGGTTAGGGCAAGTAGTGACCAGGAAGGCGAGAATTCGATACTGTTTGTTCGTTGTCTCTGATAGAGATTTTAAGTTTACGTGCAAATTTCCTTACTAAAGTCAAGGTGCGCTGGTTGGTTCCGTAACCAAATGGCAAATCGCAGACCTTTATAGATCGTTTTGACTGCCACTTTATTTACTTTGATATAAATATACACTTTTGATATAAATTAAGTAGACTATGATTATTTTAACATTTCAATGTCAGAAATGTACACAGCAAGTTATTGATTTGTCGTATTGTGTATTTGTAATTGTTTTCTATTTACGTAGTCCGATTTGTTCTTCTAATTCGATTTAAATTATCACTTCTACATTCAAAAGAATGGTACGCAGTATGTTCTAGATAAATAAAATGCACAGATAAATTAATTCAACGCGATAAGTTACTTATCTTAAGAATTAATGGATTAAGTCAAAGTGTATACCTATTATGTCGGTCATAATTCCTGTCAGTTGTATTTACGGCATAAATCATGTCGTTTACTTATCTCAAAAGGCACAATCGTGAGAGGTGTCCAAACAAAAATGACAAATGGCAAAAATGTAGATTAATAAAAGGACAGCCATTAAGGTGGTTAGAGCACTTACTTGGGAGAGATAGTAAATCTCTTGGAGCTTGACTCTTAAGTAATGTAGAAGCTTGAAAGCTAATGCAGAGTCAAATTTTGTGCAATATCCGCTGGGAGATTGCTGAGTGCTAGTTTCACCACGATATTTATTTTTCCTGGATTCTCCAAGGTTATGTTTTGGCATATAAATGAGTTTTGAAGTTAGTCACATGTATTTATATTAGTCGCAGGAATTATAAGCATGGTATTCTTATAGATATTCTATAAAAAGGCTGGTTTTTAATTTACCATACTCATTAATTTATTAATAATTAAAATACGCGTTTAGAGACGTTCTGTTGCATCAATACTTCCACAAAGGAACTGTTAATTGATAAGAATAATATTCACTTAATAATTATTGACTAATCTCGTCCTAAACGTGATACTTCATTCAATTCATTATCTCTACAAGTAATTTCGTGCAACCAAATCGCCATTGACCGCATTTTGTTTTAATTCTTGCAACGTTTTTTCCACAATTAGAACACTAATAAATAATAATGACCGGTGTAGTATGACCGCCCTCGAGTTCCCCCATTCTCAGTGGCAACAATTATTGTGTACGAAAGGAGACCAATTACGTGTGCATTGTTAGTTCTTGTCCTCGTTTTTAACGTTTCGATATGGGAACCCGAAGCGAGCGCATTGTTTTATAATTTATAAGACGATAATGTTTTTTGAACATGACATAATGTTGTTATATTTAAATATAGAAGTTCGTTATTTATCAATATGTTAATAAACATTAAAACAATTAATACTATTCTAAACAGTGATATCCTTATCTATCTTTTCTAAACGTACCTTATATTTCATTTTACGTATGTAATTGTACATAATATAAAAAGTTGGTGAATCGCTTGAAATTTATTTCCTGTTTCGTTTGAAGATCCTTTTGTCAGTTCTCGTTTTAAAATGCGCGCCGTTTGTCACTTTACTAGGAAATGGTCTTTTGAAATAATTCCGTGCATGGCATAAAAACTTGAACGCAGCTTTTGTTGTTTTCTGGGCAGCGAAGTAAGCATCTTTTCAGGCATTGTCATTTTGAACTCATTTTAAAAAGGATGAGTTTATTTCTGTCCTACTTTACGTGAATGGCTGAAGCAACTGGGAGAAGCGAGGATTTAGGTTAGGTTAACAAACAGTATAATAATTGTACCATAAGAGGTATTTTTTTATTTTTGAATCAGTCGGAAACTCATTTTTGTTTTAGAAATAATTTCTAGGTACAGACATCTGTTACTAAATGTAAATAGATTGCTAGTGATACTTTATGTGTGCTTCTGATTTATTAGTATTACTTACAACAAAACTCCCCAGTGTCGTTGCCCCAGATTGAGGCAATACAATGCTCAGGATGGTTTTAACCGGGTACTTAACCCCTGGACTGCTGAGAAACCAGACACAATAGAAATTCTATTGTGTCTCGTCCAGATCTGTCCTTACGCATACGAAAGGTTAATACTGAAACCAAATTATTTTCTTAAAACTGACTAATATAGACATACTCTTTGTTGTGTAATGAAATAATTTATGTACACGATAAGTTTTCCTCATGACTTCGCTGGACGATTCGATAAGGGCATTATTATTCCAGCGAATCGATACCATTATCATTGTAAACTGCCGTAATACGTTCCTGGAACTGTTGACGGTGTGTCGAGTTTTTCTGTCGTCTAATGGTACCTTCGCGTGTACGTTGGTGTGGCGCCGACGCGGAGACGACGCGATGTCATGTCGGCGGTGTCGCAATGTGGGTATTACGATATGTTTTTGTACGCGTTCCTACATAGGGTACCTACCATGTACTATGTACTCATTGGTGGAGTAGGAATGTTTGCATATTATTGACGTGAATAAAGCACTCGCACGGTAACATACACAGACACACGTAGACACAAGTAAAATGATAATTAAGTACCTATTTGAAATGTGTCATAAGTCCCTTGCTAAAAATAATTATTGTTGTTTGACGCATCATTTTGGATGGCGACTAAGTTTATCGCGTATTATCATATGTGAATATTTTGCAGTTCTAGTAATATAACTTACAAAGTGTTAAATTTGAAACCTCCTTTTTTGAAAAAGGTTATTAAATATGTCTTAAAAACTCAGAGTCGCACAGCTACGCCTACCTAAAGCCAGACGTATCATTGTGCCCTTTTGTTTTTACCGCAAGGAAGAATAAAATTGTGGAGCATAAAATTTTACCTCCATTTCAATACAATACGCCTGCAGGTTTTGCTTCGGGTTCTCAGAAACACATTAAAATTCATTCAACTCCGCAAGTTTCTAACTTCATGTCGCATATCTAAATTCAAAACCCAAAATCTCTGCATAGCTCGAAACGCAGAGATTTCCCAAGTACATTGTGTGGCTAGTCTCACCACAAGTACTTGTTTGGAGTTAGAGTTGTTTTGCCAATGTCTTATGTTTATACATAAGGAGATAGTGGAAAGAAGCCTCGCCCGGATGGCGCGTCGTATCCCGCTCTATCCACGTTAGACTTCCGCTATGCATCCAAAACACATATTCAGTGTTCCATTACAGGCTGTGGATAGACTTTACGGCGTTACTAGCTGTGTAGCCAGCAATGTACGAGGTTGCATTCGATGGTGCCGCATGCTTATGTCGCGTTGATGGTGCCCTTGGTGGGTGGTTTGCGTCCTTCGCCCGCCGGGAAGAACGGCCTTCGTCCCGGCCGAGCTAATTTTAGACCAGCGCCCTTGAGGGAAACGTCGTCGAACAGGATTTATCGTCCGCCTCTGGGGTTCAGAGTCGCCGCTCCTCTTGTAAAATGTATTCAATGTTGCCATTCTAATGCTACACGTCGTTGAATCGGAATGATGTATGAGCTTTTTGTTTTATTGCTATCAGCCATTTTCTAATGTAAAAGGTCTATTCAATACGTATATTTTCAATAGCTGATTTTGGCAAATAATTTTATTTTTTAGACGTTTCTAAATATGTAATTATTTAGATTTAATTTGTCTGTCAGATATATCGCTCCTCAAACTTAGTTACCAGTCTTCAGTTTAGATATGATTAAAAATAGCAAAGGAATGCGCATACGTTTAAACTGTGTTATGGCCGCGAGTGCATCACATCTTCACTAATGGGCCACGTGCGTCGATATCGAGTAACCCATATAAGGACACTGAAAAATAATTCTTAACGCCTAATATTTACGGTGGAGTATTAACAGGCATGTTAACTTTTACTTTTCACTATTTTTATAAATCTCCAAAGCGTCACAGTGGGATAGGAAGGTAACACTAATGCATTTTATAAGCGGTACCTATAAATATGACATATCGCTGGATGTGCGTGCCTCACTTTAATGGCCTTTGCGGACTGTTGTCTCAACTCGGCCTAATGGCTCTCCATGTTGGCTTCATAAACTAATATAATAACGCGGATGCTAAGAATAAGTTTAAAGTACCCATTAGCGTGTGATCTGACATTAAAATGAATGTTATTTTTTAACAGGTCAAGTTGAAAACAAATATTCGGCATTTAATTTATCTATCTAATAATAACCCTCCGTGATAGAGTATTAGTAAACTAATTTCATTAAACTGCAGTAACTATCCCATTTAAAATGCATTTATCCTAGCCGGCACGTGTCTGGCGTCTCCAACCGAAGTTTAATTACCGAGGGCTCCCATCGTGTGAATAGTGCATAGTGCTCAGTGAGCAGCGAAATATAAACATAGAAACAGTAATATTAAGGTTTGAATAATCCCCTGGGGCGATGTCCGCACGTGGACCATTATTACTTGGCGCCCAACGCGGGACTGATTGGGGATTGTGTTTGGCTAGAGCGTACAGCTGGAAAAAGTTTACTTTTGTATTTTATTCCCTTTGTTTGTCAGATAAACATCATCCTATTGACAGTTGTGTCGATAAATTATATTTTTAGAAATGAATTTCCAATAGTTGTTCCGTTTTAAAAAAATGTCGCGGGACATGAAACTTAATCTATCCACGATCTATGTTTTGGGACGTTCCCTTACATAGTTAAGTTAACAGAATTCTAGAACAAACACAATCAACACATTTCATTATGAACTCAATATAAGAAGTCTCGTAAGGCTCGTAAGACTAATGGTTGGCGTTTTTAATGACAAGGCGCTGAAATTAATAATATTTGTTATGCGTATTAATTTTAAAAAAGAATGTAACATCTTTAACGACCGTATCTTCAGTCTTCACGGTACAGTACGGTACACTTATGTAATTAAGCGTTTTATATTCCACGCACATAGCTGAACAGAAAGCCTCAAAGTTGAATGTCACCGATTTAATTAGATAAGTTTTCCATACACGATACACCCAGATTCAGACCTCTAAATGCGCTACTTTATTGTTTCTAAAGTATTTGTTTCTCCATCGAATAACGGTTATCGAAACATTATCAAGATTTCGGAATTTTAAACATATAAATTGTCTCCGTTTAAGTACCGATGTAGCGCAGTGTGGAACATTATAGGCAATATATTGTCTCCCACGCGAACATAATAGGAGATAATTAATAGATTGGATAGGACAGTATCTTAACATGAGCGGTGCGTGTTGTCTCACCGGCGACCGTCAAATTGATTGCGACCGCTTTATTTATTAGCGTTTACATACATTTAAATGCAATTTTGTTGCGGTGCACTTATCGTAATATCTCACTGAGGTAGGTTTAACTGCCGGCTGTTGCATTTTTATGAATGTAAACGTCGGACCGCATTGAATAGTTAACGAGGGGTGATTCTTTTAGCTTGTGACCCATTTGAGGAGTAAAAGGTTTTAAAAACCGCGCGAAAGTCAATTTGCGCTGAATAGTTTCTGAGAGAAGTAATTACGCAAGCTTTAAACTTAGCATGAAGCTCGGCGCTGGCAAAGCGAGTATAAAAGTTTTATTATTTTGCGAATTATTTTTCGACCGCTTTCGAGCGTTGACCGAGAGGAGATCTAATCGGGCGTTGCTCGTTACGCTTATTATAAATTCAGTAACAAACGCGTACAGTATTAGCGCCGTCCGTTCTCGGCGCATTGGCAAGGCAAATAAATCAAAAGTAGCAATTACTGGTGTGCGAATACCGTTGACACATCGGGACTGTGCCGCGCCGCAGTAACTCACCGTGTCTAACATAAATCGATCAGCGTTTAATTTGGTGTGGGCGGCATATCATTAGCTACTGTCGGAAGTAAAACAATGGACGAGACTTTAATTGTAAGGTTGACGCTGCCTTACCTTAGCGTCTTTGTTTTTACCTTGGAAACACGATTTGTTCAGTACGGTTTACTCTAAACGAAGGTTTGCTACGTCAGATAATAAACGCGCTTCGGACGTTTTCGAACGTTCCAAAGTAGAGATGTATGAAACCAGTTGCGTCAATTAGAATGCAGCTCGCAATCTCCTCGTCGATTCTTAATAGCGTAAGGTATCTCAACGAGTTCGACATTTGCCCTACAATGGGCGCACGATAACTGAATAAATCTCCAATCGAAAATGTCGCCGATCGAGTAGGGCGGCGCGTAGGTGACGTTTTCGACATTCTGAGACGACACTCGCGTCAGATTCCTAACTGTACACTCGTACGGTTTACGACTGCGACACCGATACCAGAGAAGAGACGACAATAAAAATTCAATTCGCCCATTCGCCGCCGTCGTTTTTATGTTAAACTCCATCGGATTGCGCAAAGACCTCATTAGAAGGCGCCGCGTCTTATGAAATTAGTGCATCTGGCATACCTACCTATGCAAATTAGGCTGTCGTGTTGTAAGCGGCTCCGGCGAGATAGTCACGATCTATCAAACGGATGAACGGTTCGGGGGTATAGGTGTCTGGCTAATTCATAACGTAAAAGCTATGTTGTTTATTGCAACGTGTCTCTTAACTGATAATAATATGCTGCTGTGATTTCTCTCCGCTCGTGTTGATTGCGAATGATTTTCTAGTACAGTTCTGGTTGTCTTGATCGATACATTCATTTCTTGGTTTCATTTCTTCATTGGTATGTCGTAATAGCTCATAACTGTTCCGCTGCTGGAAGGCAAATTTTGGGGAATCATCCCTTTTGCATCCCCCGCGACTATTCCGTTTACTGTCATCAGCGTAGACAACATAATTTTCATAAAAACAATGCTACCTTTCGATTTATTGCATTTTAGTTGTTTAAATTAACGACTACATTCGATTATCTTGGAACGTAGATTCCGAAGTGGGTCTATGAAATCCCTAGCAAATCAACCCTCTAACCGTCCGTTCACGAGTGTTTATTCTGTCCAAATAGAGCTGTTTGCCGCCGAGTTTGCTCAAGGAGTGCAGGTCGCTCCCGTGGGAAAAATTACAGTAGGTATCCTTTCTTTGCGGACAAACACGCGGAAACAGTCTTAAGCCTCCGATGGATGCAGAAAACATGTCGAGTAAATTCTTACTTCTTTCGTCAAATCTGATAGGTTTATCGCCGATCGTTAAATATTATTGTGTTAGAAATTATTGCATCACTCTTGTTATTTTGCGCACGATCGCTAGGTAGGTATTCGTTTATTTTTTCTCTTCGATCTTAAGATTTGAATCCGTTTTATACATGTTTAGAGTACGAGTACGTATACATATATTTTTTTGGTTGGTGAGCCTAGATCTACTCAAAGATGGATAGAGCGTCTTACAATGTTTCAAATAAAAATAACTAACTGTGTCGCGTGATAAACAAATAGATTTCTAGACTAATAATAGGGTTGTCACAAAAACGACGTCCCATCTACCTATCTACCCGAAACACTAAAAGCGAACTCTTCAGGAAGACAAACTTGATATCCTTAAGTCGTCACTCCACGTCACCCCGAGTGCCCTCACTACTCGTCTGAACTCGAGATGTTAATAATAACAGACATTCCTTCCGCACACACTCGTCCGCGTGAGTTGGTCGGTCCCCCCTCTTAATATGAGCTCCCAGGGGTGCAGGGGACCATCTCGAGTCTAGACAAAGCGCTAAACATTTGCCTAAAAGCCGTCTGAACCCTCATTCTCGGCGGAGGGTCTCACCCTTGCCAGTTGGTATTTTACGCGGCTTAGTTGTAGTGGAAGTGTAGGGGATTTTTTTTTGCTATTTTTTAAACAAGTTTTAATTATTTCGTAGAAATACCGGTATGTGGCACTTTTGGTTATTTTTCACCGTGTGTGGTACTTAAAGTTCAAAGCTTGTAGCCCTTTGAAGCACTGAACGTGTTACGTGTGTTACATTAATTCAGTTGCAATTAAAATTTGTACAGTAGGTACTATCGAAATAGAATTTTATGTAGGTAGTGACTTTTTTTATAAATTTTTACATTACTTGTTTTTCATAGTTACGTCGGTCAAAAATTACTCCATTTCTCCGTTAATCAAATAAAAATATTTTTTATCAAGACTAAGAATTCCATTTAAATTTTTGAAAAATATGCCTAACATTTTATTACACTCTGCCCTTTCATAGAAACCCATGAAAGATAATTTAAAAGGCTATCAATGTTAAGATATAACGAAATAGAGTAGTTACAAAATAAATAATTTTCCAATGGAATATTGCAAGCAATACAAGGCAGCGTCGTTAGTTTCTGAAATAAGTCCGTTCGTCGGGATGACACAAAACCATTTGGCCGAGAGCCACAATGCAAATATTGTGACAGTGTTCAGTAAGTGGACGTATTTTACGAGGCGCTCGCACGCGGGGTGCCAACCCTAGCCTGATTGCGAACGTCACCGCCTCCAATATGCGTGTCACTTTAAACATGACGGATGATAAAAAAGGGCTAGCTGGATCTAGGGATGTCAACCCCGACATCTGACTTACAATACAGTTTTTTTTCATTGCAAGGGCGTTTTAAGGAGTGTGTATTAGCGCGCTGTCTATTGTTTGTTTTCAGCTTTACAAGAATGTTAGAAATGTTTCAGATTTTCACTTTTGTGTCTGAAGAATGTGAGGGTGCAAATGCATCGCCACGGTTGCAGGTTTATGAATCAACCATTGTTTTCTTTTACACACCCTACTCTACCTACGGGTGGGATTAATATCAATGATTGCGCTTCCCTCTTGATAAATGAAAGATAGCCAAAAGCGATTAAATTGTAGTCGTTCTTTGCAACAAATCAAAAACTTAAAATGTTTTTTTTTGTTGTACTATGCATTGTATTACAAGACTTTTATCCCTGTGAGTATTACGATTGGTCACAATTTTTTTATATTATTTAATAATGAAATAACAGCACATAGTTCCATTATAATTGTAATATGTTCCAATGTAACTCCGGTATCAATGGTAGACTGACAGCACGTGTGGTATCGGCGCCTGCGCAGCTGTCGCCGCTATCGGTCACCGACCTACCTTTTGTTGGGCTCTGAATATGATAAGTCGGCTACGCTCACGATGATTGATGAATCCTTAGTGAATGCTTTTCCATAGACTTGCGTTCCAATACCAAGAAAAGTAACAAAAGTAACAAATAGCACTTTTTATGATATAAGGACAGAACACTAGCGTGCAGTGCCAACATTATTTGATATCCATGGGCACCTGTAAATCTTTAAGTACCTTAGTGCTTTATATTTGTAAACGAATCAGCAATTTAAGCATAAAATATAGTAGATAGATAAAAATCCCTACACATACTATAATTTCGGATATAAACGCTGCGTGCTCGTATACTGTAAGTAATTAACCTGCGGTTTGAGGGATCCATCAAGAGGTTAAGAGGGGCGCTTCGAAAGGGAGCTGGCGATATTTAATTACGACAGCGCGCCACTACGCTCCGTGGTGAGTGCATGTCCATACGCGAAAACGGTATCGATTACATATCGGTAGCCGCAAGCTGGTTATTCTCGACCTAAACACAATATTTTGTTTAATTCCGCTAAGTGACATTTTTGTTAACGTCTGTTTTATTAATTCTCGTATTGTTGTTTACCTATAACAATAGTATAAGTACATAACTCAAAAACATTACACGGTACTGCTGCAAGTACATACTAGCATTTCTAAAATTATTTTGTCATTGAATGTGTTGGTGCGCATGAATCTGTCGATATTCAACTGAGTTCCATACAAGTTGGACAATGCGAGAATAGCATGTCGTAGCAGCCATCCCGCGGCGCGGAGCCTCCTTCAATCACTTCACTAAGCCCCGCATCACTCGGGCGTCGTATATTTTTATTCACCTCATTCAGTTTCGTACGAGTGTTCGTGTATTAATAGCTTTTTTACCATCGCGGTATGCCTGAATGGCTCGTTTAGCGCAATTAACCTCTCATTATACGTTTGTTTCGCCCACGCCCGCTCAATCGAGGTGCGTTTTTCACGTAATTTAGTTGTAGGCATCGTTTTGAATGGCGGTTTATTGCTCGCATGTTTACATTGAGAATGGGAACGGCTCGCTTTGATCGTGTCGTCCGCGGCGGATTAGCCGCGCAGCCAACGTCCGCTGCTGTGGCGCTCGCGGGTTTCATTAAATGATACATTTAACGTTTAACTGGTTAATGGCAGATTAAATTACAACTTTTTTTTGTAGAATGCTACTAGTTTTGTTAACAGGATTTAATATAGCGGCGGTGCGGGAAAAATGTCTGCGTTGGTAGAGGATTTATTTTTATTTATACACGAGAGGGGCAGGCAGGTGTAAGGTTTTCATTTGGGTATTTTTAAAGGATGGGAAGTATCAACATGCCAACACTGGCATCCATAGGCTCTGAATATGGTATCTGAATTTCCGGTGTACCTTCTATATAACTCTTGTATCAAGTAAATGACGAGGGTTGTTACAAGTTACTTTCTCAATTGTTGTGTTCACAGATTAAACCAAAGTTTATGTAGCGATAAACTCAAAATAATATCCGAGAAATACGACACTTGTCATGTTCCCTTGTTAGTACGAAACATCTACAGAGAGGAACAATTAGTCGACGCATATTGTCGATGGCTGCATACGTTCGTCGGGTCATATTGTGTTGACAACTCACGCGAGGGGTGCGTCCACGGGGTGCCGGTAATCAAGTGTGGCCATCTACATTGTGACTCACTCGAGATTAAACTACTCAATGTTGTCACCTCATCGATCACAGGGGTATTTCCATCATATTCGTATTGTATCGCGGTATAATGTGGGTTTGACTTTTACTCGTCTTTTTATACCTAATACGCATCAATTTATTCACTGGGGTTTTTCGAATATAATGTTTCTATTGTGCCATAATCACTCGCACTTAGAATAATGCTCGTTATTTACTTGTTAATACATTCTTAATCCCCGATGTCCTTAAAGTAAGAATGTACATACACAAGCGAAGTATGGAGGTGCACGAATGAAGTGGTCACGCTGGCTCGTCCGCGAGCAGCGGGCAGCGGGGGCGGGCGGCGGCCGGCGGGCGCGGGTACTATGGCGGCCGACATCGCCGATAAATCCGGGGTTGCGCCGGCGCCGCGCGCTGTCGGCCCGCCCATTGTGCGCCGCACCCGTCTCCCGCGCCTTTGTTGTGTCCCCGCCGACGTGGAATCGTGCTAAATTGCACATTCACCGGGATGAATTACTTAACCTCCATAAAGTTTCACGCGATCGTGAGCTCGCTCGCATCCCATCGCGCTACGATTCCGCACGGAGAGGCGACCGGTCGCGCAAATATTTCGCAAATGGCGCCGAGCGGCGCGTTTAACCGGCAATTAGCTACGTTTCCATTAACCGTCTCTCCGGAACTATAAAATTACAGCAGAAGCATGTCGCGGGACCGGGCGGACGGCAAAAACTTCTAGCGTGGCGGAGGGGCGCGCTAAAAATAAGCGTCCCGCGCACGATGTTAATAAAGACGACAACCGGATTGTGGCTGACAGCCGGTCTGCCTCTGATGGATTATGGATGTGGGGTCGGGCGACCGCTTGGAGTACTTTGAGTGACACTATCACGGCGAGCCATTGTCGATCGGTAAACATTGCCCTCGTCGTTTGTGTTCACGTCGATGCCAAGAAACATCTGCCCGTTTTCTCCAGAGTAGGAGCGAAATACGCAGGTAAAAGTGTACAGGTTTCTATTGTGGAATTGATGGAGCCGTTCCGCTCCACTCTCTCCGTTCCTTTGTGTAATTGTGCAACGTTCGTGGGTCTCGAATCTCGAGACGTATGGAGTCTGCCCGCGAACGACAGCCGTTACCGATCACGACTCCTTTCGCAAAGGTGAAAAATGCTCTGAGAATGCCACGACTTATCATTTCGCAGTCACGATCCTAGCCAACCGCGAAATGCCATCTCAGGTGTAACGTAACACACGCAGATAACATTTTCCGATTATGGGGCGTGCGGCTTGTGTCAAAACGCCTGCCAATTGTCGTCGTGTTCCGCTCGTGCTTCATGTAGGATTGTATGAGACGCAGGTATAGTAATTTCAAATATTTGCTCATTGTGATGTTGTCAGATACGTATTTCTTTGTTTCTGTGAAGACAGTATTTGTATTGATTACATCATGTCCTTTACCACAGACAAGTTCCTTTCGTCGATGCCTTTTGCGCACTACGCACTTTCATAAGAGAATAAGATACATAGATTGGTAAAACCTCATACATTAATTTGAAGTGACATTCTCTGAAACACCGCGATTTCTCCTAATGCCGGCAGTTTTGATCGGGGTCAACCGTGAGCTTAAGGCTGCCTGATGACAAACCTATTGTGTATTTCTTTGTAACGTTCACACGTGACGTTACGTAACATCCTTGTAACCTGTGATCAGTATACATTTATTTATTTATGCGAGTATCCATCGGTTCTTACACAAATAAATGTCCCTATGCTCAGTCTTGTGACATTTTATTTCTTGTATTATGAACATCATTCACTTAAGTCATACGATCTACCTCGTAATCCATGTCAGCATGTACAATTGTACATCTAGAAATAGATGTGTGATTTGGACGAGGATCAAATTACCAGCGTTGGCGAAGTTGCGTCGTTAAGTGTGGTAGTTTGTAATTATTTTACCGTCATTATTTGCTTTGCTGTTGACAATAGCACCGGAGCTATGGAATTCGAAGGCCTGTATTTAAATCGTCGCCTTGGCAATGATGGAAGCGCACTTCGCCCACGGATGACAGACAGTTTCAATGTAATGGCGACAACTTTTTTCGCCGCAACCGACCCAATTCATTATCGAACCGCGCACTTTACTGACATTTATTTCAGCGGTAATTGAAGGAGCTCATTCATTCAACGGAGTCCTTTAATGAATGTACACTACACCCAGCGGTCTAGGCCACGACTCGGCAAGGCCTTTACTCACACTTTAGTGAATATTAAAAATCAATCTTGAAAGGACTTTGATAGGTGGTAGAACCATTAAGGTTCGCCCGGGGAAGGACCACCGCCCCACCTATTTCTGCCGTGAAATAAT
>DWKA01000751.1:0-14831 GCA_018249155.1 Panoquina ocola ocola
AATATTTGGTACGCTTAACAATCACGTACTTTAGGAACACTTCAGCGTCACGCTATTTTGACGCAAATTACGATGATAGATTTATGATTCCGATTTTGATCATCTATTTTTGCCGCTGACTATACAACTGTACCCCTTACTGACATATAAAGTTAAATCTAACCTCATACACTGAAGCTTTACAAAAAGCATAGTGCTTACCTGATTTTATTTAATTCGCTCTCCAAATGCTCCTGCATGACACCCTCGGCCCTGGCGCTGATGTTACACTTAGGGCACGTGTAGTTCATGTTGCTGGGGACTCCGAACGGTCCGAACAGCTTCTCCAGCTCAACCATGCTGACGTGGGGCTTCGCCGCGGTGGTCGGGTGCTCCGCCGGTTTCTCTGCCACTTTAGCACTGGGGCCTGGGGTGGCTCTCATCAGTTCAGCCTTCTGCTTGGCAACATTCTCCTTGTTCGTCTCTATGATGGTGGCCTGGTGGTCGAGCAGCCTGGAGACCCAGGTCTCGAGCCTGGTCTCCACTTGTAACTCGATGGGCTCCCTCGCGTCGCGGCTGTGCCCGTGCTCCGTCAACACGTGCTGCTGCAGGCCCGGCTTGTGGAACGCCTTGTATGAGCACACCGCGCAACCCCATCTACGAATTACATAATTACGATGAATTAAAAAAAATACTTTTAATAACTTGTGAATGCACTTAGTATATATACCAGGTAATGTACCAACGCTAAGAACAAAGTTTTGATTCCTTGATACACAAAATTGAAAATTGGTAATAAAATGAAGTTAATAAAATTGTACAGATGTGAGGCAATAACATGACGGGCTCACTTAAATGGCTTTCTTATAAAAAAATTATAGGTAACCTATACTTACTTTCTGTACTGTAACTCTTCGTACAGATGAGATTGCATGGCTTCTTTAGTGTCTTCGATAACAATTTTGCAGAGCGGACACTTGTATTTAAGTCCGTTAGGGTCGCAAAACTGTCCAAACGTGCTGCAGAGGTCATCGAAACTGTCCCCGGTCTCATCACGCGTCTCCGGCTCGACAACCTCCTTCTTCACGATGTCAAGGTCGACCGCGGGCTGTTTAGCCGGCAACGGTTTCGGCAATACTGGCACAGGCTGCGCTGGAGGAATCTCCGATTCCGTTTTGACTACAGACTCGTTCTTTTGAGATTGCTTTTGCCAGCGCGCGACGCCGTCGGCCTCCTCCGGAATAGAACCCTCCCGGTAGTAAAAGTAGAACACTTCTTCCTTCTTCCCAGGGTGCTGCTTCGACTGATGTTTAGATATGTTCTCAATGTTCGACGTACGGAAACCGCAATACGTGCACTTGAACTGCATCTTCGATTGGTGGAGTCTGCCGCAGTGTTCGATCACTTCGTGACGAATCAGGCTCTTAAACTTACACAGGCCACACTGCCACGGCTTCAAGTCCATCGTGGGAGCGGTGGAGGACTGCGCAGGAGCTGGGGCGGGAGGCGTCGGAACTCCTTCCTCTCTTACTATTACCATCTTCCCGCTGTGCACCTCTCTCAAATGCTTCTCCATCACTTTACGGGTGTAGTGATAAAACGTACAAGACGAACAGGCGTATAATTTTACATCGTGCATTTTGAGATGAGCAATTATCCTCACCGCCGTTAAAGGCTTGCTCGTGTCCAGATGTTGGTGCGGCGGGCAGTGCACGCAATGGTAGTCGTTCGTGCCGGCGTGCAGGGTCTCCCAGTGGATCTTGAACATCGATTCGTTGACGGATATATACGAGCAGTCCTTGGCTCCGCAAGTGTAGCGGTGTTTATCGGGCACGTATTTTGGATATATAGACGAAGCTGCTGGCGACAAATGTTCGGTGGCAACCGTTCCCTCCTTAGAAGTTCTGTTACTTGTGGTAATCGAGCTCGACGCTAGATTGAGCATCTTATCGAAATGCTTCTCGTTGGACTCGAGATGCGGGACTGGGTTGACGGGCGCCGTCCTCGGCACGGGCTGTTGCTCGGCGTGCAGCTGCAAGTGCCTCACCATATTGAGCCGAACTTTAGTGTTGAACTCGCACAGAGAACAGTATACCAGGTCGTCTAAAATCGGATTTATTGGCAACTTGTCGACATCCTGAGGCCCGTACTTTTTCATCTTCGCAGCCGGTTCAGAGTTCTTATTGCCAGTTTCGCCAGACAACTTTCTTTTAGGAGCCTGTCGCTCTTTAACACCTGAATCCACAAAGTAAAGTGGAACTCCCGTAGGCGACGTTTTCGTGTTAACAACCGTGGAAGTCACGTTGTGTGCCATTTTCATATGCTTCTTTGCAAATTGTAAGGAAGCAAACTTTCCGAGGCATTTCGCACAACTGTATGGCACAATATTTTCTAAATGATTGCTAGCGTAATGAGTGACAATTCTATTTGCAGTCGCGGTAAACGAGCAGAACGCACACTTGATAAACGAATTCGGATAAGGAAAACAAGATATTAGATGTCTCTTAAACATTCCCTCGCTTTTACTTAAAACAGAACATTTGGAACATTTATACAATTGAGCTCGAGGAAACTTAACATCTGCATCCTCTTGTTCTTTATTTGTGTTTGTTGTTGCAGAGGTGTCATCATCCGAAAGATCAATGATATTGTTACGAGAAGTATCTTCATCGCTGTCCAAACAAACTACGTCTGGATCGGGTGGGACCGCCGTGGAGGCGACGGGTGAGACTTCTGTCGTCGTGGCTTCGGATTCGACAGGTTCAACTTTTACTGTAACACTCGGTTTAAAACTTATGTCTTGTGAATTATTCAGCGGTGTCAAAACAGCTGGTGAAAACCTTTCAGTTTCCGCTTGAGAGTTTGAGCATGGCGTTTCTTCATTTTCTAATTGTACTTGATTTCCATTTGCAATCTCTTCCGTTGTTTCATTTGCAGTTTCATTTACTATATCATCTACCGGCTCAATAGTTGTTGTGCTTGTTGTGGTATGCATGGACTCAATCATTAAGGTTGTTTGGCCTATAAGCTTTTCTAGGTCAATTGATCTTTCTGCTTGTTTCACAGGACCTTCTTTATCGATGCTCGGTGAGACGACAGTT
Source organism: Panoquina ocola ocola (assembly GCA_018249155.1). NCBI lineage: Eukaryota > Metazoa > Arthropoda > Insecta > Lepidoptera > Hesperiidae > Panoquina > Panoquina ocola. Next base: position 3,081 of record DWKA01000751.1, read on the forward strand.
GCTTCAACGTTACATTTGCTGAGAGCGGCTAGAGGCAGTACCCTAACTTCCGAATTGTCACCCTGTAAATTATAATATCGTAATATAAGTAAGGTGTGGATGCATAAAATTAACCAGTTTTGTAATTTTTATAAGACCATAATTATGTACATCGCAAATAAATTTGTTTTACAGAAGCGTGTAAATTTAAACAAAGCAATAAAAAATTAACAAACCTTAGTAGTTATTATCCTTATGTATGCCTTTGGCATTTTAGTCGGATGTTTCTCCGACGCATGCGCCACCAACTGTGCCTCGTTGTCAGCTCCGAACAAACACCGGCAACACTGGTATATTGTGATGCTGTGAGTCTTCAAATGTTGAGTAAGATCCATCGTAGATGATGTCGTAGCATTACATATCTGTACATATAAGATCGAACATATTAATAATAACGTATTACACATTAATACCACGCAATATGTGTTCGTTTCAGACAAAAGCTATTTATTTAACTGCTAAAATAAACTATTTACAGTTTTTTCTTTGAATAAGTAAATAACAATATTTTTTATACTCTCATAGCTGTGACTCAATATAAGCGAATCTCTTATACTTACTACAAAATACTTATGTATAGCCAATTAAAAAGGCATCTTTGAATGGAAGATGAAAAACAAATTTATATAAAGGCAAGAGCTTCAGAAGCACATAATTATATGATATACAAGAATACAGGCATATAACTTAAGCGAAATAAAGTGTACATACGTAACAAATGTATTGTTTGTCATCGGCGTGCCTCGCTTTCATGTGTTCGCGGAACTTCGACAATAAATAAGTCTTAAACAGACAAATACCTCCAGTTTCGGGATCATCTGTAAAAATAAATTACATCATTGTAGTTAGCTTTAGATATTTGCTGAGCACTTCAACTGGAACCTAATGATTTATATGTCATTGGGAAAAATGCAGAATTCGAATATTCCTTAACCTACGGAAGATTTAAATTGATTTTGTTATAATTAATATATAATTGTGTAAACGAGCTACACACATATTACTAAGTTTAAATTGTTTATTTATTATTTCAGTATAATAATACAACTATTGTTTGTTTAAGGTACATTTAAAAAACAATAATCTGATTTGCTTTTGCATGTCACACCCGAATACAATTCAACGTGTTTGCTATCGGGGCGTTGAGTACCTATTGGGTAGTCGACAAAGACAAGACCCATAGCAAAACTTAATTAAGAAAATTAGAAAATATACAGTTTAGCCAACTTATTAGTACACACTCGCGCTCTAGGTACATTTCCGGATTATACTCGTATGTAAGCAAGGTAATGAGATATATAAAACTTACTGTTATTACAAATGTAGTATAAAACAGCATCATCACGCGACATCAAGTTTTCAGGGGAATTATCTTTCACAATCGTCGTGGATCTGAGCACAGGAACCTTGTTAGGATCAAATTCAGTATGAACTCTCTTTATGTGTGAATAAACCAGTTGACTCGCTGCCGCTCGGTAAAAACATTTACTACAGGTATATGAACAATGACTGTAATTCTTAAACACGTGCATCACTAAATCAATAGCATTTCCTGAACAATCAAAGTCGCAATAAGTACACTTCAAAGAGCACTCCCCGCCAATCTTTTGATGTGTCGAAGCGTGAAGTAAAGCTTCTTCTGCATTGTCTGTGGTGTACGAACAAAAACGACCCGCACATTTGAAGATCTGGACCAATTTTTCGGAACTCAGCATAGCTTCTAATACCACGCGATGTTTCTTAGTCATAGCATCAGTTTGTGCTGGCTCATAATTATATACTTTTTCATCTTTCTGTGTTTTAATATAATCATTTGAAGTTTCAACATTTCTAACATTCTGCATTTTTGGTGTAGGCGGGGTTACTGCTTGAGATTGACTTTGTTCTGACGCAATAAGTTCAGAAAGTGGACGTACATTAATATATGGTTTAGATACTGATATATCATTGCTAGTTGTAGGAGTTTCCACACTAGGGACTTCCTGTTCTACTGGCTCAAGAATTTCTTCGAAGATAGGAAAGTTGTCCATGTGTTTATCAAGAAAATGCTGCAAACAGTCCTTGAATGTGTGTTTTCCTTGGCTTGTGACTATGACTTTACACACAAAACAATATCCATCCCAATTTTCAGAGTGTTTCAACTGTACGTGTTTCTTAAATGATATCAGCAATGTCGTTTTATAATGATTGTCTACGCCGTTAATGCAGCATATATATTCTTTAGTTCCAGTGTCACTTAATTTAATTTTAAAATGAGGATAATCTAGCACATCAGTGGGAGGTGAGTAGTGAAGAATGTTTTCAACAGTGTTACTAGGTGCCGATTGTTGTTCGGGTACTGGTTCTTCAGCTGGTTCAATGACTTTTTCAACTTCTTCTATGGCCTCGTTACGATAAGAATCTTGAGTTTCATCATCTTTTTCCTGTTTAATGCTAGCATTTAAAATTTCATCATTTTTTGTATAACTGGAGGCATCACTATTATCATCGTTTTCAAAAATGAATTTAGATTGAATTTTATTTTTGGGAGCTGCATTAGGTACCACAGAAGTCATTTCCTTAACAAGATTATCTTGCTCAATGTCGAAACCGCCAACACGATCGGTGCTGCCAGTAATATCACTACGGTCATCACTCGGTTCAGTTACACTTTGGTTAGAGCGAGTACTTCGTAATACTCTTAATCCTTCCGTTGAACAATCTTTTACTTTTGATATAAGAGATTTCAAAACCTTTCTTGGGATGTAACCTAAATTGATCGAATATACTTCTGTTTGCTCATCATCGTGACGAACAATCACGTGCGTCTTCAGATTTTCTAAGGAAACTTGGGTAAAATTACATCTTCCACATATGTATCCAATAAGCTGGCCTTTAATATTTTTAGGCGGTGGTGGTATATCTAAATGAAATGGACACCTAGTAACATTTATGCATTCCGAACATATATGTTTATATTCACCGGTGTGCACGCTAACAACATGCCAAAAAAATGTTTCTAGTGCTGTATTTGGCTTGTGGAATTCTTGGAAACAAAATCTACAGACATACTTATTAGTTTGTATTTTACTAATTGCTTGTAAATTCATATTTTCACATTGTTCTATAGCCTCCTTGGCTATTTCTGGGCTTAGTCGAGATAAAGGTATTTCAGAATGAGGATGTTGCTTTTTGTAATGTGGAACAATGTCATTCCCGCGATATCCACATAGACGACACAAATACATTTTAATGTTTTTATGAAAGCAATAAGATTTATTAGTGAAACAATTGATATCTGGCATTTCATTTGCCTCTAAATCTTTTTTTTCATTTATCTCAACTTCTTGAGAAATCGGTGTTGTAACTTCAGTATTCTTCGTGGTCAATTTGTTTTTGGCACCTTTTTTCTTAATAACTCCTAACTGCCAACTACGTCTTTTTCGTTTTGTTTTCTTTTTAGATTCAACTAATAATTCTGAACTTTCAAAACTTTTTGTTGAAACTGAATCACTATCCAAATCCGTATTTTGATCTATGCTATCACCAGTATTATTCGATTCTGCAACAGATTCAGTTTCGAAAACATATGGATCATCTTGCTTTTTAGTTTTCGATTTAGGCCCCGGCTTATATTTAGGTTTTCTATTAGTTTCTGAATCAGAAAGATCATTATGAGTAGACTTACTTTTAACAATTTTCTTTTTATTATTTTTTTCTATTGTATCGAGGGGTTCTTCAGAAACAATCTTGCTTTTTAAATTTTCTAACACTACAACAGGTTCAGGCTCTGCCTCAATATTGGGAAGATCACCTTTCGAATTTTTGTCATCAACTAATTTCGCTAAGCGACACATTCTAATTCCAGTTGCATTAAGAATATCTTGGCTGATGAACATATCCCGAATGTCTTCTTGTAATTTTAATAATTCTCGTGATGGTTTTTTTGGAACGGGAGGAATGTCTGAATGAGAAACTCCTGCTTCCGATCGTGTAATACGCTTATTTTTTTGTAGTGAAAGTTTTTTGGCTACTCTCGACCTTCCTCTTTTGGTAATTTTAGATTTCTTAACAATTTTCTTCCCAGCTTTACCTGTTTTAATAAGTTCCTTTTCATTTTCATCATCTATATGTTCATCGGGTTGTACTGTGTTGATCCCATCTTTAAGGTTTTCAACAACCGTTTTAGTTTCTTCAGCCTCTTTATTAACACTTGAATCTATTACTCTTTCCATTACATCTTCTCTGATTTCTTTATTTTCAACACTATCTTCTATTTGCTTTATATTGTCAGTGACCAGTCTACTTTCACCAAAATCTTTACAAATATTAACATTTTCTTGATCATTTGTATTCACAGTTTGCAGATTATTATCGGTTGTAACTTCACTTGGTAACAAATTATTATTTGGAATAGTTCGACTAATCACTATGTTTTCTTCATCAGATAATTTAGTGTTTTTATTACTATCAACAACGAATTCATTATTGTCATCTTTTTGTAATTGCTCAAAATTAATATTGTCTGCCGTTTCATTAGTCACTTTAGAAATCATTTGATTTTCTAGTACATTTGTGTCTTCATTCACTTCTTTTGACTTTTCTTCTTCATCTGATACAATTTCACTAAGTTTTTCCAACTTCTTTTTTAGTTTTTCATTTTCACCCGTATCTTTACCTAGTAGCGTCAGCAATTCCTTGATTTTATTTTTGTCCTCTAATATAGATAACAATTTACCAATGGAATCAATGCGAGGAAGATTGTCAGAACAAGTAGAATTGGAATCAGCGTGTTCCTTGGACATATCATTAGAATTATTAGTTGAAGTAATATTCATTTCAGATGCCAATTCATTCGTGCTGTCAGGAATACTTACTTGATCATTTATATTAACATTATTTTCACTAGAACTATTGGTACTGTCAGGTACAAACGGATCTACTGACTGTAAAGATTCATTTTTCAGGCCCTGTGAATCTTTTACATTGGCATCTGATTTTTCATCATATGCAGTTGTGGAGACAATAGCTTCAGCATTCACGACATTCAATATTTCCTGAATGTCACTAGTACTTTTGACATTTTTTTCATGAATATCAATTTCATTGTTTTTCAGAGTTATGGTCTGCTCTGAATCTTTTGTCTCACTAATTTTAATGTCATTGCTCTTATTCTGAATACTTAACACTTGGTCAGTCTGGGTTAAATCATTTACATATTCAGAGATATTTTCACTTTTAGTTACTTTTGTTGCATCTGTATTATCTTTACTAGAAACTATTTGGCTAGGATTGCATTTAATCGTATTTTGAGTTCCAACGACAAAATCTAATTTGTCGTTTGTTGTGACATCAGAGGCAAAATCAACTTGTTTAACGTCTATTGGAGTAGGCGAATTGTGGGAAGAAATATTTCCCACGATATTATTTATGAATTTATCGTTAAAATCGTTAATTTTCGGTGCTTCTATATCATGGTCAAGGTCAGCTATTAAAGCATTAATATTGTCAAGTACAGATTCTGATGCTATATTATCAGGAAATAAATCATCATCAGCGCCGAAACTGATATCTAGTGAATCATTTTGTCCTTCGCATAATTCATCTGTGGCGACTGGCGTGGATTTTTCTTTAATATTGTGTAATGTATTCGTTTCACTACTTATATTGACAGTAGCGTTATTTTCATTCGCACTGCTACTGGATTGTATACTACCTATTTCACTGTCTTGTTTAATATTAGAACATTTTTCTTTTGTTCTCTCCTTACCTAAGACATTTTTGGAAGTTTCTGTGCTGGATTCATTTTTATTTCCATCAATATTTTTCTTAACATGTTCATTACTTACATTTTCCTGAGAATCAGAATCAGAGTCATAAATCAAAGGTTTTTTAATCCTCCTCAATTTCTTTACAGGTGATGTTACACTGATTTCTTTAGATGGGGTTCCTCCTTTTACAGAAGATCTAGTAACACGTTTTTCACAACCGTCCGATGTTGAATTATCCACATTTTTATTCTTATCTTGACTGTGTAAGTCAGTGGAAGTTTTATTCAATAAGTTAATGTCTTCTCTATATTTAGGTTTATCTGACTTAACAGTGATAGTTTTGCTAACGTTTTCTATATCACGGCGTTTATTTGGAGCAATAGTATCCCTTATCTTTGTCGATTTCGTTTCCACATTGTTACTTTGGTCAATGATAGTAGTATCATCCTTCGTTGCACCTTTAACGGCCTTTTCCTTTTTACAATCAGTGTCAACTTTACTACTGATTTCAACTTCTTTTTCATCAACAGCACGTTTAATTTTTGGTATTTTGAAATTTTTTACTCCAGCTGCAGATGCTAAAATTGTACCTTTAGCAATGTTATCATTAGAATATACTATACCATAGTTTTTAGAACGTGAACTGCTTGAATACCTATTTTTGTCTTTATATTTATCTCTACTAATATTTTTACCATCTATTTCACGTCGCATTCTAGGATCGCGATAATTTTTTCGCGGTGAATACTTAGACATGTCGTCATCCTTGCTAATATTTATATCCGAGTCTCGTCCTCTTCTACGAGGATCGCGATTGGCCGGGTATTCAGAAGAATTTCTGAGACTTGTTCTGCTAGTATGCGCCTCTCGGCTGCTATCATATTCATTTGAGGATTTTTTGTCATTTGAATAAGTAGTGCGGGTTTGGCTTTTAAGGTCTCGATTATGGTCAAAATGGAACTTATCAAATTTATAAGATCGGAGATCTTCCTTTATATCTTTGAAATTTTTATGTGAATTATAATCTTTAAGATCTCTTCCAACACTACACGCGCGTCTGAATTGCGTAGCCTTATAACCTGAATCATTAACTAACTCCAGGTTCTTTTTGTTGGTAAATAGTGGATTTGGATCACCCAATAGACTCCCCCGTAAAGAACGACCAACACTCGATGCACGTTGTCTTCGAGCATCAAATGATGTGCTAAGTGAAGATGACTTAGAGTCTTGAAAAGTTCTGTTAAAACTTGTGTCAATATCAAATGAGCGACCAGTATGCGATTTCACAGATATTGGCTTTTCTATCGAACCTTCTTTGGTATACGTCCTAGACATTTCCCTCTCTCTATTCGTTGAAAAATTATCTTCATAAGTGTTTGTTCGCCCGATACTTCTTGCACGATAATTCCTTCTATTATTTACTTCGTCAGTATATTTATATTTATCTCTTCGATACTGATAATCATTTTTATAGTAATCTTTACCATACGGCTCATCATTTTCATAATCCCTGGATAATGGACGTCCAATACTTGATTCACGACGAATACGCTCTCTGTTATTTAGATTATCTTGTTCATAAGATTTAACTTGACCTCTATATCGATTAGAATTATCAGTCACATTACGGTCATCTTCATAATACAAACGATTCCTCTCATCATTGCGATTCTGAAATTTCTCAGAGTTGCGATTGAGCCTCGGATCTTGAGGTTTCATGTATTTGTTGCTAAAACTGGACGTGTTGTGATGATAATCACCTCGTCCAAAAACATTCGCCTGGTTTATATTGGTGTCAGACCGGCCAAAAGAATGGCTGGGAGTCATGGGACAGTCCGACCTTCCAAAAGAATGCACTGGTGTCATCGGTGTTTCCATTCTGCCAAATGATGGGTTGGGTGTTGGTGGGCACTCCATTCTACCAAACGATGGATTAGGTGTTAGCGGACAGTCCATTCTACCAAAGGATGGAGTAGGAGTGGACGGGCAATCCATTCGACCGAAAGAAGGATTAGGTGTTGGCGGACATTCCATTCGACCAAAGGACGGGTTAGGTGTTGGAGGACAGTCCATTCTGCCGAATGAAGGATTAGGAGTTGAGGGACACTCCATTCTACCAAATGGAGTGTTGGGTGTTGCTTGACACTCCATTCGAGATTGTGGACTGTCTAATCTTATATCTCCTTTAAACCTGTCATTTCTGTTTCTATGATAATCGACATCTCTCTGTACAGACGAACTGCGACGATTACGATCTTCCCATGTACTGCTTTCATTACTTTGACTAACTTGATGAGCATCTTTGTCCGAAAGGTCAGGTGGTTCAAACGTGGGAAACATTGGAGCATAAACATGTCTTTGGTTAGAGTAATCATCACCGTCAAAATTTGGTCGTGGAGTCATTTCATATGATCTTGCATTCGGTGTCAAAATAGGAGTCATCATTGAATTCATACCAGGTATCATCCTGCTCGGTGTCATATTAGGATTCATATTTGGCACCAAGCCAGCAGGAGGATTCAAAAGTAATGGTATTTTTGTATTTAAAATTGGCGTCATAATTGAATTTATATTAGCCATGACATTTGGGTTTTGAGGTTGCGTCATGAGTGAAGATACATTCAGTGACATGAGCGATGGTAAATTTGACGAAACACTAAGGGGTATAGTTGAGTAGCTAGGACTAGGCCTTGACGCTCTCTCAGAGTCATTTGTGTAAGAATTCGGACTATTTTTTGCCGTAGATTGATTGGATTCTATTCGCATTCGATGATCCGGTAAAGATTTTATATTTCTGGCATTATCTTTTTCGTTTAATGTTGCTTCATGATGTTTTTCACTTGCAAATGAAGGCGAAGACGCACTTTTCCTGGATCCATCAAGAGGAACCGGTGACAAGAGCGGAATTAAAGGTCTCATATCAATATCCACTTTGGCGCTTGGTACCATATTTTTAACAGGGTCACTTGGAATAATCACTGGTGGTTTTATACCAGTATCTGCAAAATCTTCATGATCAGGTGATTTGGGAACTGAGTCACTGTGGAGAAATTCAAAATCTAAACTGATCTTGTCACTTTTGTTTTTATCGGCCGATTTAGGAGTCCCATGCAGGAATTCAAAATCCCACCCTTTTTTATCTTCATCTTCTGAACTATCAACTGGCGACACATTAACTGGAAAGTTAAATCTTTCGCATTCTTTTTCAGTTAGCTTTAAACTCTGCTTTTTCGCGTTATCATCCTTCGATAACGATTTTTGTTTTACAGAATTATACAGAGGCTGTTTTACCGAAGGTACCGATTTTTGTTTATATTTTTCTATTGAGATTCGTTTTTTGGATACTATTTCTTGAGCACTGGATACTTTAACAATTTTGGGTTGATGTAAAGGTGGTGTCACTATTTCGGGCGTTGGTACTGTAGTTGTTTCACCTAATATTTCTTTCTTCAGGGCTTGCAAAATGTCAATTTCTGATACAGGTTGTATTTTTTTAACTTTATTACTTGGATGGCTTTCAACACTTTTAATATCTTCTGCTGGCTTACTAGCAGTTTCATCTTTTTCTTTATTTAAAGCTGCATCAAAAGATTTACATGAACTTAGTTCCACAGGGGATTCTTTAGGGTTTGTGTCAACTTCGGATGTAGGTTGATAGAAGTTTGGTTTAAACGCTTCGGTTAAAGGTATTTCTAGAGAAGAATTCTGTGTTTTTACTACATCCGTGGTATCTTTTATTGGTTCTTTACAAATGTCTTCTAAAATGTTTACTGGGCTTTTCACTTCCTCCGATGATACGTTTTGTTCTTTTTCATCTTTTTCTTTACTAGTTGATTCCTTAATTATTTTATCCTCTGTTATTTTTGAAGAAGTTTTACTTGCTGAAGTTTCCGTATAAGCTTCAAAATCAGTAAAATCAACAACGGAATTAATCATTTCATTACCTTTACTGTCCTTTTCTTTATCCGAATTTATTACAAGACATATCTGTATTTTTCTAGGTTGATTCTTATCACATGAGGTTTTGTTGATAGTTGTATTTTCTTCATTTTGATTGACCACAACGAGACTACCATAGATATTTTCTATAGCTTCACTTTCACTGTCCGATAATTCACCTTCCTCTACATCATCTTTTTTCTTTGAACGGGTTTCTTTCTTTTTGTAAGATTTTAAAATCAAATCCGATATGTCGTCTTTAGTTCCCGTTTGTTTTAATTCACCAAGAATTTGTGATCGCAATCCACGTAACGTATCAATATCCACATCACTATCACTACAATTAATAATCCTAGATAAAATATCTTTGGTATTTAAAGAACCTAAACTTTCTTCTGGCACTTTTAATGTAATATTTAAGTCTTTAGATTGTTGGTTCGATTTAGATCGTTGCTTGGAAGACTTTTTTCTCTCCTTCTTATATGAAGGTGAATATCTACGTGGTGATCTTCTAGGCGAGCGTCGACTAAAAAGTGGTTTATCCGTATTTGAATCTGAATTTTCTAACCATTCTTTCTTTTTATGTTCCGGAGACATGAGTATACGTGTATAATGGCGTTTACTACTTGACGATTTATCGTCATTACGACTGCTTGATGTTTGACGAAGTGGTGATGCCTTGTTTGGTCTTCTTTGAAATAAGGCCGGTTCTTTGCTTCCTGGTGTACATACTACTTCTGTGTTAGACGCTCTTGCAATTTCAGGCAGAGTTTCAGGGGCATCATCATGAAGTTTTGAAGCCACAGATTTTAGTTTGTTTCTAACGGTATTTAGATCGTTCTTATCCTTTTGAGTTTGTTCGGTACCTTCTTTGTTCTCTGCCATCGAGTCCCGCTGAAATTATAGTATATAAATAAAATATGATTCAGAGGGTGTTATTTTAAAATACTCATAGTAAAATCTTAAGAAAATACCTGTTCGACTTTCGCGTACAAGTTAACCAGAACCTGCTCGCATTTTAGCAAATTCTCCATCTTCATCCTAGAAAATATAAAATATTTTTTATTTGATATTACAATTAATTAACCAAGAATTTTATATACAATGTGTGTTAAAACTTAAAATCTTATCACAACCTTTTTTTCTTGTCTAAAAGTAGGTCTCTTAGCGATCTTATTTTATCGAGTTGAGCTTTTCGTGGATTATTAACCCCATTGTTAGAACTTTCCAGTCTTTTTATCATATTCTCCAAAAATGGGATATACTGCTTCATCTCCTCGAACTTTTGATCGTATTCTAAATCCATTTTGCTGGCTGAAATTAAATGAATAATTTAGACATAAAAGCAAACTAAAAAAGTTCAAATTGTACAAATTGATCAAAGTAATTCACTAAAGCGTAGGAAACAAAAACAAAGAGACAGTGGAAAATGAACTATCGATGAGCATCAAAATAATATTAAAAACAAAGAACTTGTGTTATATTTCTTGTGTTAGCTTAATTTTAAGCGATTTCTCAGGAAGATCCTATTCCTTTTATTACAACGTAAATAATAAAAAGTATTTTTACTACTCTCCCACAGAAATACTTTAAGTACTAACGACTAATTAAATTACAACGGAAATGGATCAGTCCATTGCTTAAATGAAATGAAATTTGTATACTTAATTTTATATTATACTTTTAGAATCACGGATAGTGTATCAATTATTGGCATGCACTATTATTACCATGGAAATATCATATTTTCCCTTATAACTATGTACCGTCCGATTACCGGGAAATTTAAGTTAGACCCCACAGAAACTACAACATTTTGGATTCGAATATAATTGAAAAAAAAATCCCCTACAGAAAAAAGCAGAAGTGTTTAGAAAAATCATAATTAAGCAAACGGGCAATCAATGTTGAAAACCTAATCCTAATCTGTATATATAAAACTCTTGCGTTACTGAGTGACTGATGGACAACGAAAGCCTGATGAACAGCCGAAACTACTGAACGTAGAAACTTGAAATTTGGT
>DWKA01000752.1:0-14829 GCA_018249155.1 Panoquina ocola ocola
AAACTACACTCGCTTCTCGCTGATCGCCAACTCGTTTATAGTTTCTAGTTCTACTCGCTTCTCGCTCATCGTCGCCGATCGGACCACTGCCTAAATATATAGAATCTCATAGCACACAGATCAAACAATTTCCTTTAAAAATAACCCGTGTATCGCAGGCGAAGCCCGCAACCGCCTGCTAGCGAGCACGATAGCACTACAAGAGAAGTTAACAGGCATCCTCAACACGCAATCCGACACTGAACCGGTCCGTACGATGCTCGCCGACACGCTCGACTGTTTCATTGGCCTCACAGAGGGTGTGCATGAGGTTAGTTACTTTAAGTTATGAGGTATTACTGTACTTACATCGGAGAAGGTAGTGAGAGTGATCGTAGATGGCAGCACAGTCGCGATGACGTCACTCTGTAACTTTTAATTGTGATGGAGCGTAAGATACGAGAATATACATATGTAGTCCTCGCCCGCGACTCCGCCCGCGTTGTATATCGGACCGCGATATAAAGTATCCTGACCTATTAACAACATTCGTAACTAAATATTTAACACCGAATTTGAAACTTCCCAAGGGAATGAGACGTTGGACTGTGCTCTGTTTGGCCGATTCTAAGGTCACTGATTGGTGCGGTGCTGTTTTAAATTGTCATTTATCAGTAAAAATCACAAACCACTGTCGGAATTTTCTAGCTTACGTTACCACTTTATTAGTTATATGCCCGATGCTTATAAATTATAGAATTTATAACATAAGTAAACTATACACCAATATCCACAAAGAAACGTTTACATCCAGTTACATTTCCAGGTTGGTACAATGGACGAACAGTTCATGATGCTAGTGGGGGCTTTGGAGAAGGTACCGGGCATCGTGTTCCGGTACCACAACTACCCGGGTGTAGTGTTGCCAGCTCTTAATTTGTTAGCGAAGAGTGCTAAGAGAATGCTGCATTCTGTACAGCCGCAGAATGTTAATAAGTGAGTATGGAAGACAAAAAGAGAGAGAGAGATAGAGACGTTTATTCATACAGTGGGTAGCCCTTCAAAGAGTATGAGAATGAGTTTATTGTCTGTTTTAACCATTGAAATCAGAGAAAGTGTAGAATGTTAATGTACTCAATTTTGTATAGGAACCTCGCGCGCCGTTTTGCACACAACTACAAAACTACAACAAATATGACAACCTCGCTATTGGTCAAAAAACGCTTGCAAGTGATATTTACATACACAAGTGTCATTCATATGCACCAAGTGATCTTTATATGAGTGGCGCGCTGTTGTTGGTCACTTTATCATTCTATACCTTCTGTGATTTTTATGGTTTCAACGAATTTTATTTATTTGGTAAACAATCTTATAATGTCTTTTTATAGTGATTATATTATCAATAATAATAATGTAATTATGTAAAAGTTTAATAAATAAATTAGATTAGTGCAATACAGAAATGTTATCATGTTTTTCATATGTTTATGATTATTTTCATAGGTTTCTTGAAGTGTGCAATGCGACGTTCGAAGTGTATATCAGATGGAACTCGGGGAAGATATCCAGTATCCCACAAGACGCTGAGGAGGAAGCTTACGAGGTATCATTGAAATGTTAAATTTTCAAGAATTATTTGCTATAATCTTGGATGAATGTGCTGTTTCATTTATTGAAGCTATTGACTGTTTCTTTATTATACGATGCGAAAATGACATAATTGAAGTTGCACTACCACTAATATTTGGTAGCTATAGTCAAATATATACAAGGTGATTTTATTACTGGATTTGTTTTTACAAAAATAATATACAGTTTCAAAAAATTCGATCATCTTCGATGCCAAATATAACTAACGAAGTTGACTTATTTGATAAACAAGTTGAAACGAACTATAATGTAAAAAGCATTTTCAGCTTTCACTTTAAGCGTCTTCCATTTATTCTTACTTTTAAAAATATTTAGATAAATTGAAAACCTTATTTTTTATTACCAGGACATATGCGCTCTAATGGAACTAATATGTAGCATCGGTCGGAGCGGCGCGGAGAAGGGAGTAGGTGATACTTGTGCCCGTGGCTTGAGGATCCTATTGCCGCTTATCACACCGTCGCTGTTACTACTGCCCACGCTGGCCCAGCATGCCTATAGGATGATACGGGACTTGGACTCTACTGATCAGGTATAGAGGGAGAGTTGTATGGTTTGGAACGAAGTTTTTTAGTTTGGATTGGATGGGGCGGGTAGAGATGGGAGAAATAAAATTGAAGATTGGTTTGGTTTTTTGTAATGGGAAGTAATGGAGGTCAGATTATTTTTATAAACACAGAAAACACTTGGTTACTAATTCATTGAATCTCAGTTTATAATGAAAATATTATATCGAATTCCATTCTGAGGTTTCGCAGTTGAAGCCTAAGGTATATCAGAGCTCAGAGTATATTTTTTACGTAATCATATTTAAAACTTATATTAATATACTTCAGATCTCTTCATTAAAAAAAATAAAGAGATTTTAATTGTATCGTTTTCATAAAAATAAATACTCCATTTTTTCTTTCCAGCTAACAAACCTTCCTATCGACGATTTCAACATGGTGGTAACAGCGTTACGAGTAGGACTTACAGCCGTATCATGCGACGTGTCGACACTGTGCTGCGACACTATAGTAGGGTTGTCCAACAAAGTGCGAACGTTAGGCGATGACAACCCTTACGCATTATCACTACTGAGTCTCGCAGAGTTACTCCTAATGCTGATAATTAAAATGGAAATACCCCCGGATTCTATACCTGCCGCAGGTGCGGCAATATACGCGTTAACTTGTGTGAAACCTGCCTTGTTAGAGGGATTAGCGCGTCAGCTGATCGAAGCGTTCGCGGCCAATGACCCCGCGAACGTCCCTCGACTCGAGGAGGCCTTCGGGGTTTTAACTAATGGGGTTCTATTCGATGGCCTCAGAACCCACAAGATCCGCTTCCAAGACAACTTTGACAAGTTCCTAGCGAGCGTGCACGGTTTTCTTATCGTGAAGTAAATCGAAAAGGACCTTTTTAGGTGATTGCTTTATACTCGGTGTTATGAGTGACATCGCGTTTCGACGTTCGATGCGACTGATTGGATGCTTCCTCGAATGTAATACATTGGGAAGTGAACAAGTGTTAGTAAGTACGAAAATGTATTGTAGTCCTTCCCTGGGGCTGTGGTAAAATAATTATTCATATTGGAAAGCGTTTACGTAATATTTTGTCATGAGCCATGTTGTTATATGCGAGGCCAATAAGGATTCCCGTTTAGTTTTTTTTCCCACTATTAGGCCTAAATTTATACAGGGTGCTTCGTGACTCCAATACGATGACTGTTGTATCCTTATGATATTCTTTGTTTACAATTTTCAACTGTAAGTATGGGAGTGTTCACAACGAAATTGAATATAAATATGTAATGAATCGGTTGTGAGTACTATGTGCAGAGTGTTTATAAGGTTCTTAAGCTTTTTTTAAACTAAGGACAGTTTAGTACTTACTTGTTAGTATCGCCATTTCTTACTAAGTTAGTAAGTACATTGTAACGATTTCAAATAATTTATGTGAATGGTTCATGTATTTATTGCAGGTTTATCTCGATGTTTGGATTAGACGTAAACATTCTCTTATATTTAATTCTTAGCGTAATTATCAAACAATTTGTCTAGTTAACTTTCATATTGTTAAAAAAATTTTTTTAGTAAATTTTTAAATCATTTGCGGATGATTCCTACTACGGTAGAGATTTTGAAATCGCCAAGATAAATATAAATGTCTTGTATAATTTTTTATTATAGATCTGTATTGAAAACTTGTAATTTAAGAATTAATGCACATGATTTGCAAAATCTATACCTACCATTTGTTATTGTATATTAAAAAGTCCAGTAACTAAGGCTATTTAATTGGAAATAATGATTTTGAGTAATCTATTATAGTGTCAGGATACATGTGGTTTATAACAACAACTATATTGTAACTTTTAGACAGTTGCGAGGCAACTGAGAGATTGTGGAAATTAATATTCTGAAAACATTCATACAACCATAGATATCGATAATTCGACTATGAATTATTTTCACGTGGGATTTTTTGTAAATATTTTAAATTTCAGACGTCGTTACTGAACTATTCAGTCATTTATAACATAGTAATAATATAGTGCATCTATGAGTACGTCATCATAATAATTTTATTATGATTATTAATAAAACAAATTGGCTTTGCGGTCGGAATTAATGCACTATAAGTATTTGTATTTTTTATTGGCATCTAAACTTTTATAACTTTTTAGGAACAAATTTAAATGATTCTATTATGAATAGGGTGGCAAATGTTGTACAAAATAAAAATAATGTTATGTTTGAAATACTTTTATCTTAGTTCCTCACATAATAAAGTCACAAGCAATTTCTTTATTATTTGTTTAGATAATAATAAATAAACACATTATATCGCATAAAGTGGCTGACTTCAGACAGGTGCTAATATTATGCATATAAAATATGTATGACATAAAACATTAATTTTTATAATATTATGATTTAAGCTGTCTAATAGATGTAGAATCGCAAAAGTACATGTTGTACTATATCCCTTGGTTACGAGTCTCTAGTATTATATTCTCATACAATGTCGTCATTTTTATGAAAGCACTCTAAAGTTTCTTCAAAAATTCAAACTTATAGTAATAAAACACTAGATTTATAGTATTTATTTGTCCGTCTTTCGTTAGATTGTATGTATTTGGAGTATTTACTGAAAGTGTATCTAGGTAGTTAACTTGAAAATGCAGATATTTTATCAAACTGTCTCTGAAGTAGGTATTTTAAAGTCAGTGTGTAAATATCTTAAGCGTACATAAATGGGGTACTCTATCTTTTCAAGTAAATTTCTGTATTATTGATTAAATATATCTAATAAATTGTACAAATTTTGTAATTGTATTTTTTATTTTATTATCCTCTCTTAAACATTTTATTTCAGTATGGTTGTATTTAATAGGGGTCTTAAAATCTAAATAGCGCAGTTCTATATTTATTTCCTTCTTTGTATTGAATAGTTAAGTATTAATTAAGTCTTACAGAAGTTGGTCACTAATCTACTAATAACCTATAATATCGTAAGTTCGTAATTACTGTAAAGGTTTTTAATCCCTTTAATATTATAAATGTGAAAGTTTCTACCACCCAAAAACGGATGAACGGATTTGGATGAAATTTGGTACATGGATAGTTTATAACCTTGAATAATATATGGCCAAAAAGGTAACGTAGATGGGTTGGGGTTGAATTAGAAGAGTGGTTTCGTTATAATATAAATAAAAATAGTGTTTTCACTATGTTACAGTCGAAATTCCACGCGAGCGGAATAAATCTGTGCTTTTTAGTCTGACGTTAAATCTGACAGCTGGCAACATCAATTAAATACTGTCAGTGCTACCTACCCTGTGCTGTGTCAAACTGACAAACTGTCAAAATCTCAACCTTTTGTGAGTCATGGTGTTTGTTTTTAATTGAATTATTTTTTATTTAAATCTTTTACAAAGAACAACAGCAATATGATGTCTTCGCGGTTAAGTACATCCTTTAATTCATCAGTTGGCTCCTCGCAAATATCAGCATTTGAAGATATTGACTCTACCAAAGTGAAAAACTACGTGAAAGATTTATTGAAGTCACAGATTTTCTTAGGTCGATATGTAGAAAGGAGGCTTATAAATCAGAGCATTGGTTATCGTGACATCGTTTTGGTGAGCGCAGCCGAAGTGGATCTGAAGAAACTTTTACTGGAAGCCCAACAAAAACTTGGAACAATTTACCCAAACTCACATTGGGTTGGTATAACAGATGGGAATATTTTGGACACCAAACCGTCCGGTATTTGTCTTTGTACTGAATTAGACAACTTACCATTTGGACCGTTCTGGTTTCAAATTCGAAGTGTAAAGTTTAGAGAAAATGAAGTAATGGTACAGTTGAAATCTTTGAGGCACATATCTGAATCATTCTTAGAATTGGAACCTATCCTTACAGGAGCACTGTCGAAAGCGAGAGATAGTCACAGTACGAAGATAGAAAGCAGTGTCGCTACCTTAAATGAAACCTCGACTGACATAATAGAAAGTTTAAAAAGTGCCTTGTCAATAAGTAATGTGAAAGAATTCTTTTCATTTATATTTGTGTTTATTATTGCTATTTTTACAGGCAGCACATCTTTTGTTAACTTCCTCGGTAACTTTGTGTTGGCACTAATAAGAGAAATCTCGATTTTTGTTAAAAACTCTACTCCAATGTTTTTAGGTTTCCTAGACTTCTTGAGCAAAATTGTTGGTGGTTTTTACATATTGCTAGCAATGTTTTTTAAACAAACTAATCCTGTACCTCCCAATAAGAGAACATTGACATATTATGAACGTCCACAGCGTCATAATCAATATGATGATAGATCTTTTGATTAAATTAGAATAACAAAGAAAAAAGTATAAATGTGTTATGGTCAGATCTTGCATGAACCCTATCTCTTTCCATTATGTAGATTTTCAGTGATAGAGGGCCCATGAGAATAATTGATCAACATTATTTCTATAATGTTCATATACTATGTAAAAGAAATATTAGATGTTCATAATTTATAAAAATATTTTAAAATTAATTTTGACAAGAATAGAGATCTCATTGTGGTGTTGTTTTGTTGTACAGTTACACCAAAGATGTTGAACATTGAAATATTTGCTATGACTAATATCATTTACACAACTGTATACATATTGTATTGTAAAGGAATTGGGTGATCACCTTATTCCTTAATTTTAAATACTTATCTTCCAGCCCATTTTAACATTCCTTTCGAACAGACTTCCTTGCATTTTAAATACTGTATTAACAGAACAAGCTCATATATTATACAATAAATATTTATTATTAACCTTTATTTTACATTTAGATATAGATTATTATTTATTAGTGTTGGTGTGGGTTGAGAATTTGTGATATCCATGTAATTGTTATGTTGTTTTAAAATACATTTGGTATTAATTACTCCAGTCTTCTTCATTGTTTTCAATTGGTACCACTATTATTGATCTTCTTAGTTCTGTAAATAGATAAATGAATATACATACAAAATAAGTCTTAAAATTTACATTCAGGGATTATTACAAGTTTTAGATGGTAAAAAATCAATTTAATATCAAAGTAAATTATTTAAAATTAACAGAATTAATTGGATTGGGTAGTATAAATATACACTTTGAAGCTATATATTAGCTAGCTTGAGCATTGGCTCAAGCTTTGGCCATTGGGCTAAATTGGAGATAAAAAATAATACTCAATAGATAATCAAAAAGTAAAAAATGTTGGCAATAATACCTTTAGTGAATTTTTTCGATCTGTTTAACAAAGCCGCCGGTTCCCATCCTGAAACTGAAGAATATTATGATAATTTACGGGTACTTACGATTTTTATTAAAAAGGTTAAATTATAATTATTTATTGCAGTAATGCTGAGATTGCAGTAGGTAAATGGAAGCAACCAACCTCGTGTGAATTCAACCACTACAATTTAATTACTTATTAATTATGTTTAATTTCTTCAGGCTAACAAATTATTATTTGTGTAATTAGATGTATTCACCTTGGCGCATTGATTGCGGACGATTTTTAGTAGGAGCCACACCCAAACTTATTTTTTGTTTATTTGACTTTTTGCTCGGATTTTTTTGCTTTGGAGGCATTTGAATTAATTCATCTTTCATTTTTATTGGCTGAAAAGTTATAAAATATGTCTAAATTGGGTATAATTCATTGGTAATTGAAGGAGTTAGTTGATTTTCGCTATCCTACTATTAATTCAACAAATATTATTAATAAAATTGATAACATTTTTATCAAAATGAAATGAAAATATGAATTGAAAAATATCTAAATACTAAATAATTACTAATTACTTAATTTAAATCTAAAAATATATTGATTGCTATTTAAAAGTACTTAAAATAGAGTTCTCTATACCTCGGTAGCTGTGTCGGCGATCGCTACAATTTTAGACCGTTGTTGCTCACTTTTTTTGACTATATTCTTAGAAACAATATTATTGAGAATGTGCGTTACAATAATATTCATCTCACTGTTGTCATACTCGAGGAGCATATTTTTGAACAACGCTAAAATTGAGGGTAAATTCTGCGTCAGTTCATCTTTTCCACTATCATTAGTGCTGAAGTTTTTCAATAAATCTAGATGAGTAAGCTGTTCATCCAATGTCATGTACTGTCTAAATTTTAACAGATCATTCACAGTTTTATATCCGAAACCTGTAAAAAAACATCCTGTGTAGGTACTTAAGTATTCTTTTCAAGTACATACCCTAGAATATTCCTCTAAAGTTCTAAACTAGGATACGTACTAATCGATATAAATTGGCATTATTTTAAGCCGTTTGTCTCCGTTATACTTCACGTTCTTGCATACAGAAACTTTCAATCGTATTTTGGGATCTGGTAATAAGCTTCTTTTGTTTACCTTCGCAGATAGACTTGTTTAGGTAACTTGCATTCAAATTCTTGATAAACGGAGGTTTCAATAAGTTTAATGTTTCATTCAATGAATCTACGGTATCTGCTTGTAAAACATTTGACTTTTTTCTTAATACTTTTCTAATATCGTTTGTGATTCTGGTACTGAAATTTAAATATCGCCTTCCTTCTTCGATTTCTGCCAGTTTGTATAATAGGCTCGCAGCTAGAGCCTGAAAAATATTGTTGGTTTATTTAAATACATAATATTTATCGGAAATGTGTGAACAAATTGAAAATCGAAAGGTTTTCGGAAATAGAGTAGATTCTTGCGAAGTTTCAACAGTCGTCTAATCAATTTTAAATAATTAAATGATGGCAAAATACATGAATAGCGACGGGGTGCTTTAAAAATTAAAATTGCCAGGTCGGTTATTTTTTGTTCAAGGAAGGGTAAATGCTCATTAACAATGGTTCTTACGAGAAAACACAACTTTCAGGGGGAAAATGCGTCACCCCTTAGGTAAGCCCATGCTACTGTACCTAAGTATCTATTTATTAAAATACTTACCTGTGTAGTAGTGTCTCCGAAAAAATAGTGTTTACACGGCCAAGATATGCACGTTACGACGAGAGAGTGATTATCAAAAATATTACAAACGTCTGCATGGCTACAACCCTGCGTGATTTCTATCTTCTCAGTGGGATGGCTTTCAGAAAGTCCCTGCATAGAATACAATAATATTTTAAAACTTATTGAAATTATTTCAACGCATAAACTTTGCCAACATTATAAAAAAATACTCACTTCGTTTAAAAACATTAGAGCGTTCTTAGTGTAATCACCACCCATGTATAGAAATTTCTTTAGAATCCTTATATTCTTTATTATTTCCCCAATGTTACTAGTAGAATATTTAGTTTCTTCGTTGAAATGTATTATGAAGTCGTTATAATCGATTTGATTTAAACAGTGGCATTTTCTTGTAAGTCGTTTGTAAATGGAGCAGTCGTCGTCTTCTTCCTAGTAATCATATTTTTTTTCATTAAAACAGTTCTTCGTAAATGTAATTTCAATGGAAACACTTACCTACTAAATATTTAGGTACACTAGAAGTAAATCTAAGGACATCGACTAATTAGCAATTATTAAAAGACGTACTTATGCACATAATATTAGAAGCAATAAAAATATACGAGCGACCCTGTAGCCTAGTTGGTAAGCGAGAAGGGTCCAGGATTCAAATACATGGGCTTGCATTTTACGGCGACAGCGTAGAAATGGCCCTATATTGGGTTCCTAGCTCAAGTTACCGATAAATTGATAATTTCATAAAATTACATTAATGTAAATTGCATCTAAAGTATTTGCTTGGGTTTCTAATTTCCGCAGCGCAGGTACACTTATGGCGTCGGATACATCGGTGGTGCTCTGAAAATATTTAAAAAAATTAAAAGAAGTAGATAATATGATGGTGTTGTAAAAACATAATATAAGTACGTATTGTTTATTAACGCCTTTCAGGATAGTCTGCTCGTTTGTTGGCTATTTATAAAAAAATAATCCCCCTGGGATTGACCAAAAATAAAATTGTAAAAAAATAAAAAAATAGTTACTGTTACGAGTGGTTTTGACTTCGTAAAATGGTTTAATGTAAGAAATTCACTTTTTGCATGTGTCTTAGATTGTATTTCATCTAATAAATACAGCAATTTCTTTGTACTGTTCTTCAACTTTACGATAGAATTCTGAAAAAGAAATGTGAGGTAATGGTTAGGTAGTAATTCAGTTGACATAATATTTATTTTCAATCATATTAAAATTTTATTATACCTAATAATTGATGTTATCACTTACAAGTTTAACGTGGCAGAAAGGTTCAAAAGATTCGTTACATTCATCGCAATCTTCAAATTGAAGATCTTCATCTACAGGGCTATTGATAGTTCTTGCAGAATTTTTTATTGCACTTGATCCAGGAATTGTCGGAATACCCGGGTGTAAAAGACGATAGTTAAGATCACTGCACGCAATACTTCTTTGTGACTGGATCAAATACTTCTCTTCATTTAATGTAAATGAAGAAGATGTTCGCGCATAGGATTCCGTGAAGTAATCTTCCATTGATACTGAATTATGTGAAAAGTATAAGG
The DNA here is from genome assembly GCA_018249155.1 of Panoquina ocola ocola. Lineage (NCBI taxonomy): Eukaryota > Metazoa > Arthropoda > Insecta > Lepidoptera > Hesperiidae > Panoquina > Panoquina ocola. The sequence continues at coordinate 10,679 of DWKA01000752.1, forward strand.
CACATGCTAGAACAGGTTTAGGTGTTTAAATTAAGTCACAATAAATATCATTATAAATTATAATATATTAAAATTTATACTGTAAAATAAATTAAATTAACAGGTTTTTGTAGGCAAAGTAAACCAAATTATCCATGTTCATGTTAGTGTAATTAATTTTGCCTACATTTTTGAATTTTTGTGCCAAGTCAGCAGTATTACCACAGAGTACTTAAAGAAAAATATTGAATGTTAATAACAATGGACAAGACCAGCAAGAAGATCTATGATGCACAATATTCGAATATACATCAGTAAAATATTGTAGGTACACATATTTGATAATTATATAATAAGTACAATACATTTTAGCCCACCTTAAAACTTTTCTGCTTACACTCACGCTCCAAACATATGTGGCAAAAGTCATTTGTTCTAAAAATATATTCTACTTTACAAATGATTGCCACATATTTAGTATCTCAACTCTCAACATCTTAAAAATTGGTTTAATTATTCATTTATAGTGTACTTCCACATTTACTCCTTGCATTCACTTGATTCGCTTGTCTGTGCTTGCTTCTAAGGAATATTATCTGTGATTTCATATGTCAAGTTGTCAACTATTGACAACTGACAAGATCTTGTACTTGACTTCCGTTGACTTGAAAAAAGTTTATTGAATTGAACTTTTTGACATTGCTTCTCTCAAGTTCTCTCGCTGAACTTATATGAACTTTCTTGAAGTAATTAAGAAAATAAAATGAATAGTTTTAAGAATAAAATTAATTATGAAAGTTCATGTGATTCCGATAATGATTGGACAAATTCGTCGGATAATTCGAAATATTCGGATTCTGAAAGGTGACCACAGTTTTTCTGATGTATGGTCATTTGTTTATTTATTTCATGTTTGTTGTTTTTACTAGCTCTGTCCCGGAATGGGATTCCGATGTAGGAGAAGATGGAGAACTAGTTTATATAAAAGTAAAATCTATAAATGAAGGAACCGACGACTCTAAGGCGCCTTTACTTGAAAACTGTGAAACTTTTAAATTGAGAAGCGATTTCAAGAGATCTTCAACAAGACGATCTACAAGAGGTGCTTAACATATTTTAAAATGTATTAAGAATATTATTTATTTATTATTAATTAATATACATGTTTTACCAGTGCACCCTATTTTGTGCATATGTTTCTTTCTTAATTGTTTTTATATAATGATTTATCTTATCATTGCTTTAAAACAGGAAGAATATTTAAAGTATTAAAATCCAGAAAGTCTAAAACTAGACTTGGAAGCAATGCAATTGAAAAGACTGGTTTGAACACCAACAAAAACTTTTCTGTTGAAGACAACAATAAATTTGTTATCATTCAGGTAAGGATTTTAATTCTTTTATACAACATTAATTAATAATGTAATTTTAATATAAGTAACAGTTACGAGGAGAGACCTGTGCTCAGTAGTGGGCCTTAATGGGTTGACGCCAATATAAGTCACACCATAGATTAATAATTAATTTTGTTTTTGTTCTTTATTTTAATAGCTAAAATATATTTTTTTGTAGTAAGTATAAATAAAAATGAAAAAATTGAGTTAAATTTTTTTTTTAAATATATCTTTTAGGTGAGTAAAGCAATGTCATATCAAAGTGAAAAGAATTGTAAAATAGAAAAGCTCTTTGGCCTGAGCTTAAAAACTCATGCAGATGGAAAAACGTTGGTAGTTGCAGACTTCTTGCCTGAAGCAAAAAGTGTATATTCACCAAAAATAAACATTGGATATTACTTACAAAGATTGAATGGCATAGACGTCACTTCATACAATATCAACAATGTTCTCCAAAGAGTCATTGAAGATCATGACTCTCTCAAGTTGACATTTCAAGTAGTAACGGAAGATTTTAATGTTAATATAGAGAAATTATTGACATCCAAAAGTCCTATAGAACATTCTGTGATACAATATTTAAAGGAATCTATGTGTTCTGTACTGTACATTTGTTGTAATGATGTAGAATATCAAGGGAATGATGAGAAAGGTGTTTTATATTGTTTCCCGAGACCTTTCAATCAAAATTTTCTGTATAACACAAGAGGAGCGTATGTTACACTCAATCATTTAGCACCAAAGTCCCTTGGCACAAGTGAGCCAGTGACCTCCACAGTATTATTCAACAGTACTTTGATAAATGTTGCATATGCATCACATTACAGTGACCTACTCCTGTTTGCTCTACCTAATAAGAATCTAGATTTATTTGCAGCCAAAAGAATTATTTCAGATGTTGTAAAGATGCTGGAATTTTTGTATGGTTCTCTCAAATCATGTTTTACAAAACCAAATAATGTGGATAAGTTAGATGGTTTGTTTTCGAGAATTTTTGTTACTCTGATTTCTAGTAATAATGTTTCTAAAAGAAGTGATAATATCAAGAATGCTAATGTAGGGGATTTAACATTCTTTGAAGATATGTTAGCTGCACATTCAGTTTCTTTACCATTAGAAGTAAAAATACAAGTTGATGATGCCATAACTGAATTGGAGGCAGCTGACTATCGAGAATGGGTAAGAATATTTATAAAAAAGTAATTTACAACTTATTTACATATTTACTTAAACCATATAACTATGATTTATACTTAGTAAACTGAGTTGTTGGTTGATATTCACTAAGGGGTCAGTCAAACTGTAGGTACTTGATAAAAATAATAATAACAATTTGTCAAATTTGTTACTATTTCTGGCTATGTATAAATCACATTGCAATTTCTTTCATAAGATAAAATAAATAATTAATAATATTATGTATTTATGATTTCAGACAGATGATGTAGAAAACTTCCAAAGGCTGTACACTGTTATTGGATCTTGTTTGTATTACTCAGGCCATTTGTTAAGCTCACACTTGCAAGATGAAGATTTGATGGAAATTCATGCATATTTCAAACTGAATGGTATATTAAAGTTAAGTGCGGAGAGAGAAATTGAGAAGTTGGTCATGTGGCGGGAAGTATTCATTCATGAGCATAGGAATCAAAATAAGAGAGAAGGAAATGATTACAGGTAGGTTCTATTACAGTATTAGCTTCCGCCTGCGGTTTCGCCCCCGTGAAATTTGACCGATCCTGCGGGATTTCCGAGATAAAAACTATCCTATGTGTTAGTCCAAGTTAGTTTCTATGTGTGTGTCAAAGTTCATGAAAATCGGTTTGGCAGTTTTTGCCTGAAGGAGTAACAAACAAACATATCAAACTTTCGCATTTATAATATTAGTACGATTGTTATACAATAATTGCATGATGAGTAACATTATCAATATTAATCGTAAATATACTCGCTCTTCACCTTGTCATTTGTTGTAGGTAAAGTGAGGGAGTAGTCAAAGCTTGCCTGCGTCCATATTTCCCCACACACCTATGTTCTAAAAGTCTTTAAAATAAAAGTAAATAATTGCTAAGTTAGTGTGCTAGTGTGCACTAGAGCACTTAAACTTAGACTAAATCTCCACTTACCATCTAGTGGGAATGCAGTTACTTATAAAATGTAAAAAAAAAATTATAATAAAAAATATGTTCACAGGATCCCAGATGGTCGTTGGTTCATCCTAGTGGTTGGTAAAGGACACTTTATTCTTGCAACTCTCATGGAAGCCGGAGGTTGTACTGAAGATGTAAGAAATGACGCTGTTATACTATATTAGCTTGAATATTTATTATTATTTGTTTATAAACTCTTTATTGTTGTACACACCAAAGAGTGAACTTTACAAAAGTTACATTATTATGTAAAAATTATTATTAATCTTCTGAGTTGTACTTAGATATTTCTCTCTCTATTTTTTCTCCTCCATGATGAAGCACCTTTCTGAAATGGTGGTAGAACCCATAGAAAATTATAAATAAAAAAAAAACATCGAAATAAATTATACTATTTATAAATAAAATACAATATGATCAAATTTAATCTGATTGACTGCATCCGTAACTCTCCCATTACTCTACTCTTACAGGCAGTAGGAGCGACTCCTCCATCTCCATTCTATGTAGAAGAGTGTGAGAGTTGCGTGGAGCTACTATACGATGTAGGCCTCAACAAGTATCTAGCCTCATGGTTCGCGTCCAACACTCAGCCTCAACTTGAGACGTCACCTCAATACCTCACTAA
>DWKA01000753.1:0-14826 GCA_018249155.1 Panoquina ocola ocola
TCCTCAGGGGTAGCAACGCATCTATGACGAACTTCGAGTGGGACAATTATTACACTGTCCTATCCGAAGTTTGTCACAAGTGTCCATGGGTGACAAATGAAGGTGGCACGGTCAGCTCGTTTGCTACCTTTTTTCCATAAAAAAAAAAGTCGTGAAATTTGACCGATCCCGCGGGTTTTTCGGGATAAAAACTATCTTGTGTTAATCCAAGTTACCATCTACAGATAGCGCGCGAATTGAATGATAATGATGAGTTGAATGAAAATTGATTCGGCAGATTTTGCGTGAAGGAGTAACAAACAAACAAACAGATTTATATTCAATAATATTAGTAGGATGCGAAAATAATTTCAAATTGTAAAATGTAAAGTACAAACTTTATAATGCATAGGTTTTATTCAACCTATGGCATACAAAAATAGATGGTAGGTTTATCACCCGCCTTATTGGCTAGCTATCACCTCTGGAAACTTTTGTACGACGATTCTTATAGAACCGCCGCGGTAATATCGTTAGCGTGATTCAGAAACAAGAACAACGCCATCTAGTGTGTAGGATATGCATGGATTGGAAATGAAATCAGAACATATTCATTCACTTTTGAGTCAGGCTAGATGCAACATACTACAAGGTCTTTGCTTGCTATTTACCTAAATATCTAAGTCATTATATATTTTATCAGCTGTTAATACTTAATAACAACAACATACCTTCTCACTCCCGGCACTTCCACATAAAAAGCACAGTTTGGCCACTGTAAACGGAGCTGTTCCGATGAGGCCGAAACCTGAACTGCAAACTTCATCAGGATCATAGCTCTCCCAAAAGTCTACACATATAAGTTCTGGCCGGTTTTGTACATACGACTTTTGGGATCTACCGCGAACCTGTAACATTTACGAAGCATAACTGTAGTGTTATTCTTAAAAAAAACATACATTATAGTCATGGGCTAGGAACTTGGCAAGATGTAGACAAGGACATTAGATACACAGAACTCGTTTTACTCTGCTTTTTCTTCTGCATACCTGTCTTTTTCAGATTCTTGCCAAGTTCCTTACCCCTGACTGTAACAGTCTTAAAAAATGCAAATGCTAATACATACGTTTGTGATATTTGTAAGTGGTTTTATTGATGTTGACTTTTTAGGAACAAGATCCATGACAATCTCATCTTCACTGGACTCTGTCTTTGCCACAGACTTTGTTGATACTGTTGTCTGTGGTGGCGGAGGCGGCGGTGGTGGAGGAGTTGTCTCAATCTTCCTCTTCTTAGGCTCAACCTGAGATTCCACATCTTTATCTTTTTCCTTCGTAATCACAACTTCTGGGACTATTTGTGGGGCCTTATTTTCAGTGTCCGCTTCAGAATCACATCCAGACACGTCTGTTGTATCCCTGTCTTTTTCAACAACTGGTCGTAAATTGGCTTCCGCTTCCGGATTACATGGTTTATCTTGCTTAGCTTTCTCTTCCTGTGTCGGGAATGTTGCGATGGGTTGCCCTAAGACAATGGAAGCACTTCTGCAAACATGTTTGACTCGCGGCCCCTTCAGCTCCATCTTCTGTCGTTTGGGATCCTCTGCCTGTTTAGACTCACCCTTCTCTTTCTTGCGTACCTTCACCCTAGTCAGTCGTCGTTTCCTGTTACTACTGAAATCTTCAGTTGTTTCTTTAGTTGTCTCTGGTTCCTTCTGTGTTTTCTCCTGTAAATTAAATTTAAGGGTGCATTATGTAAAATTCATATCAATATTTTGGCTATGGTCATCAAAATAATTGAATTTGAATTATTAATATAAAAAAAGAAAAAAAAAACATTAAAATTATGTAGTAAAATATTATTCTTACCTCAATCTTCTCAACTTCATCAGTAGACTTTTTGGTGGCCTTTGAAGTTGCAACAGTTCCAAAGATATTAGTTTCATTGTCTGGGGTAGTTAAAGTACCAAATACAGATTGGTTGGTGACAGTATTTGTTGTAGAGATCCTTAATGGATTCACAGGTACTAAAGGTCCTACTTGTTTGACTTCTGCTCTCATGAATGGAGGTAGCATTGCTGTAAGTCCTGCCCTTATACTTGGTGGGACTTGGAAGGCTTTTAAACACATTCTCAACCAGCAAGCAGGACACCGAGTCTTATTGGTGCATCGGAGTAATTTCCATTGCTGTGATCTTACTATTGGAGGGACATGACAAGTGCCTGAAAAAAGGAAATAAATATTCTCTGTATTACAGCTCAATCTCTATAAATTAACATAAAGAATAATTATGAAATTTAAGCTTACCCTCTCCTTTCAAACATTGCATAACAATGGGCCCAGTCCTGTGGGAAATCTTCTCCTTTTTCAACATCTTAGATATGAACTTACGACATGATTCACATGAATAAATTCCAAATTTTCTTGCTTGTTTGACAAATCTATAAAATCGCACAGCTCCACATACACCACATGTTACAGTGGTTGGCAAATTGACAGCTGAAAAAGATACAGAACAATATAAGTTACATAAGAAATTTCCATTATCCAGCTAGGTGAATTTGGAAAGGAAATGTTAGCAGTTACTTACGTGAAACTGATGAAAGTATAGAGAAAGGACCATCTAATCCAGGTGTGGCCTGTGGTGTAGTGGTTAATTGCAGTCTGGCCTCTCTTATTATGACTTTCCCCCTAAGAAGTTGAGAGGCTGATGATTTTTCCTTCTCTGGACTAGCAGGAGGCTGCTTTTCCTCTTCATCGCCACTGCCTCCAGGGCTCTCACTTTCCCAACTCTCTTCTGATTCAGAGCCACTACTAGTACTAGTTGAAGTACTTGCATCTGAGATGTCCATAAGTTTCCTCATTGCATGTCCAGAACGCTCTTCCTTGTTTGGTTCTGGTGATTTTAGCTTCTCTCTAGTCTCTATATTTGAATCTTCATCTTGAGAGTAGTCCTGTTCTTTATCGTAAGAGAACAAATCTCTCGGTACTTTTCTTGAACCAGTATTGAAACTAGTAAATGAATGGGTAGTCTTATCCTTGAAAATATTTGAGGAAGATAATGAATTTTTATCTTTATTCTTTTCCGCTTCATTTATTTTATCAGCGTCATCTTCCTCAGGTGAGTCTTCATTGTCATGTAAATTATTAAACACAAGCCTCTTAAGTTTGGGTTTCTTGAGTACTTTTCCTGTACTTATACTAGTTGTTATAATAGTTTGATCTTCCCCATCGATAAATCTCTTGTTGGGTTTAATAACTCGAGAAGAATGGCTACTCCTTACTGGCAACACAAACTTAGCATTACCACCTTCTTTTTCCACTGGTGATGTGTTTCTTGGTGGAGGTGATATACACCGACTTTCACTGAATTGTGAAAACTTATTTACTGGTTTGGACAGAGGATTTAGATTCTTTCTTAGGTAGCCTTCTTGATGTTCCAGTGACGATTTAGAACTCAAATCTGTCAGTTTAGCTGGTTTTAATATACCATTGAAAGTAGAATATTCAGTTTGTTTGAGTGAGGACTTTTTCTTTATGATGGATACAAGAGGAGCATGATGTTTGATAGGAACCTTTTTTAGAGGCAAGAAAATGTCTTCACAACTTTCAACGGTACCAAACGTCACAGTCTTCTTGACAGGTTTGGGCTTGTCTGGCTTATTTGGCTCCATTTTGTTCTGTGATCTTGTCCTCACAGGTGATTTTGATGGATCAGTAATATTATCTGAATTTTCTTGTTTATTCTTTAACACATTGGTAGTCACTTTATTCTCACAAATGGCATTTTCCTCATTTTCATTATTTTCTTTCTTCTCTTCTTCCTGAAATATTTTATCATTTGTTATGTTAATTAATAAAATTTAGCCATATTACATTGCAAACAAAAGTTTATAATTCACTTTCAATTAAATAAAGTTATAGGTCAACAATCAACTACAGTTAAATTAAAATTAACCTGTCACAAAATATACATTATGTCAGGCCGGTCAGGCCATATGTTAATCGCAATACATCTTTCTTTGCACACATGATCACTATTAACTAGGCTGTGAAAGGTGTTGATTGATGTTTTAAATATAAGAATCATAAAATAAAAATAGAAATAATAGAATAAAATTGCATTAAGGTCAAATCAGTATTTTTTTTAATGATCATATGCTATGGATAAAATAGTGATTTTATTTGAACAATTATTGTCCTGTGCAAACATAACACAGAAACAACTAAACAGATTTTGATGATATTTAGCATATTTATTTTTTTATAAAATTGTATAACCAGTTTATTTTCATTGATTTTCGACTTTCTGAAATGGTGGTAGAATAAAAAAAATGACTTGCACAAGAGTATTTATAATACCTACGTGAATAAATGATTTTGAATTTTGAATTGTAAGACTTTACACAATTTTATTAATAAAATTATAAACATTTGAATTTTATTACTATTATCCCAAAATAAAGAATGTTTATCTTTATTGCTATATCTACCTGTCTATTTCCTAAGTTGTAACAATATTAAAACATGTTTACAAAAACACAACTTCATAATTAAAATATTTAAGATGCTGATTCAAAACAAAAGCAAATTATCTTTTCAATATATAAATGATTAAACTACTATCTTATTTCTTATATTTAATTATTAATACTTATTACAAATAAAATTTAATTCAATGTTATGAAACAAATTCCTAAAATGAAAAAATATAGTATTGTATTTATGTATTTAAAATACATTTTTGTTCATATATCCCTAAAAAGGTAACTCAATATTAATCTTCTGTGCACCTCTACTTTTCTAAGCTCATTTGTGCATTAGAATTTAACAATGTGTTGTTTCAAAGAAAGTAAACAAAAAGTTTTAAAATATGTATGAACCTACTAATTTTATCTCGTGCAGTATATTGGATATTTGATAGCAGTATTAGTCAGTACTCATAAAATATTTTTTACCAAAATCCATAAATAATGATAGATGTATAAACCATGTATATTTAACTAATCATCATTCTATATTATGTTGCAAATATTTTATGTTATAAATATACTGAACACCTTGCAACATAATGCATTTAATTGTCACACTTAATGAACCTAGGCATTTGCCTAAAAATATTTAAGCTGTACTAAATGTTATTATTGAAAGAAGTCATGTATGTATACAAATTTCAGATAGTACCCATACTTTCCACTACTGTAAGTGTTTAAAAATAGAATCTAGTTCAGTCTCTTATTGAGAGCACTAAAACATTAGCAAGTAAAATGTACCCATGAAACAACTTTCTGGCACATTGAAATAGTTTCCAACTCAAAAGATAGACTGACTAAGTTAATAATTACAACATGTTTTAACATTTATCTACTAAGTATAATCTGTTAGCTTCATTTTGCTAAGGTCAAATATTCCTACTATGCATACTGTGACATTGAGATAAGAAGGACATTATCACATTTAATTTTATATTTATAAGCACTCAATTTTAATTTAAACATAAGATAGTGTAGTCATAGTAACAAATTCCACTACTGTGACCTTTGAGATACTATGTAAGACACCGCATATAATTTTTGTGTAGTGTTCAGTTGAGTACAAGAAGAAGAAACTGTTTCTTTATTAATTGAAGTTAACAGTTACTTGTTAAACTGTGATCAGGAAAAACTTTTGATCTCTAAAACATTACACCTGCTTAGTAAATGTAATGCTATGTTTTTTAAGAATAGTTTGAAAGATAAATTTTATTATTGCTTCAGTGCCGCAGTGAATTATTGTTTTTATTTTAACCAGAAAAGGAACAAATCATTAGCTTTTAATGTCTTCTCTAGTACTTTACTACCTTATATCTCTATGACTGACTGTCACAAAAACAGTTCAATGGTAAACATAAGGACATGTATTAAATAACATGCTCAAGATTAAACCATAAGAATAGTGCTATGTATTCATTTGTGACATTGATTTAAAACACGCAAATCTTTTAATTGAGTGATAGCAATCAGATTAATGATTTTATCAAGGACATTTTGCTAAACATTAGTGTCACTCACTTCATTGTCTTAAATAGTACAAAAGTTAGGTTATAATAACTACAAGTAGTCAATGGACGCAATAATATTGCTAGCTTTCGATGCTTTAACATTTTTGTTTCGTATCACTTTGATCTGACATCTTTATTCTTTGTTGACATCATTTGCTAGGCACAAGCAAAAAAGTGGAAATGTACACCAGTGTAAATATCAAATGCTTACGATTCATTTGGCGCCTCGTCTGTGTTTGTAGTTATTACGTAAACACAATATTTCCCACGAACACTTTTATATTTGATGTAACTAAATGACAAAAGAGGATAAGTTCGCGACATAAAAGCATTACCTCTTTCTCCCCAGCAAAATCGTTGGCAGCCGAGCCACGGCTGGCTGGCTGCGTCTCCGGAGCATTCTCATGATAAACAGCACCCGACAGAACACTAACACGCTTTCTATTCTGAAATTTTAGCGGTTTCCCGGGGAACCTGGACCTTCCCATTTTGTTATGCACGTAAACGAAGGGCATTTAGTGCGTTCCCAGCGATCGCGAGAAAACTGGCGCGCATGCTCCGGGCCGCGCGCTCCGCAACGCCATTCCACTCATTTATGCAATGTGTACGACAAATTACGACGCAGTTTTCATCACAAGCACGCCCAAACATAAACACCAATAGCACCCTTCACATTATTCACTAAAACTACCACTTTACACTGTTTTTGCAAAAGACTACATCATCCATCATTTTAATGGTCGGCTGATCGTTAACGCCGTAGTCGTAACGCTTCCATTCAGCGGAGCGTCAGCGATAAAACAAAAGAGAATGTAGTACTATACCCGAATCGAACACGCGAAGCGTCGGTAACGATATCAACGTTTTGTTCCATTTGTTAACTCAAACCGAATTATTGAAATGAATCGCCCGTAATTTGACAAAGATGGCTGTACGACGCACTATAACAATAGCGAACACGAGTGATTAACGAGACGAGGCGCGCGAGGCCGCGGTGTGAACGACACCTGGCTCTCGGAGGCCAGTTATGGATTTTGAACCAATCGCGACGTTAATTCGGACCGGTATGAAAACAAACATGTCCGATGTCGCTCGCTACATCTTGCTCTTGCTCTACAAGGTGCCTATCTGCATAGATAGACGCTTCACTCACTCTTCACTGCCTACTTATCCAAAGAGAATATAAACACTACGTTACTTTATCAATAAAAAAATGTACCTAGGTATGTTTTGATCTGCGCGCTGTAGATGTCCGTTGTTCATAGTCGAAGTTAAATTTATTTACGACTTGACTGCACTTTTTTGTAATACAATTGAACAAATAAAATGATTGGTCAATTAGTAATATCAGTGATATAAATACGAGTGTTACAGGATTATAATGTACCTAATCAATAAAACTTCATTTGCATGCATACGTTAATAAAAAGAGATACAGTAGAATTTTAAAACAACGTAAGTGCCTGTTACCTAATTTTTATTGTAATATCTAATCGTAAAGCTGAATTGAACGATTTCTTGAAGATTATATTTTGATTTATTATTAATGTAGGTACCAAAGCTATTATTCCAATGAGGAATCCTTACGAAACAAGCAATAAATAACAATTATCTAGTTACCGAGCTTAGTGGCCTACATGACCCACATCTAAATATAGCATCATGGTACTCATAGTCATGGTTGATCAACATTTGGTACATAAAATTTAATAGATACTTATACCATAATTTTGTGTTGTTATATTTGATTTAGATACATTAATACATACATAGCTATACTACATAGTAACGTATTATTTAAGAAGAGGATAAAAAAAAAATTCAATATAAAAAGTATTTTAACGTAACTATGTAGTGATACACGATATACTTAAATGAGCAAAATAATATTGTATATGTACAAAGTTTTAAATAAAGAATGTTCAAAACGAAACAATGAATTTAATAGGCGCCTATAATAGGTACATCGTTATAAATGCGTATAGTACCCGCACCCTACTTACTGAACCCCTAAACTCGACCGGTCGATCATGCGTAAAGGGCGGAGAAGGGATGCAAAAGGGAAGAGCATCGGTGCTTGAACCCTAAATAGCTACAAGCATCTATACATTATCGATTTTTTATATACGCTAACGTTATTATACTACTGTTTTAATGCTATGTTTCATTTAATACTGACCTCTAGCGTGAGTTATGAGAACAAAAAGTTCCTTGCTGAAACGCTTCCTGAAATACATTGAGTAGGCACGGGTGGCATGTCTTCGAACACAATTCGTCCGATCGAAACTAAACAATTCACAATTTGTCCGTATTTTCACATAAACACCACATTATTTCTTAAAAATCAACAACTTTATCACTAACACACTATTTTTCAAACTTGAAAACAACAATTCAAGTGTAAATATTATGGTAGGAGCAATATTTACATCACTTTCATTGCACTGGTGTTCGTGCGTGAAACTGTAGTAGCGAGACTGGCAAAGAGGCGCCGCGCATGCCGCGAGGGACACGATGTAAATATAAAAATGGACAAACTCCCCTTCTGGAAGCTCACCCAAATGAATCACAGTACTTTACGATACGGGCTCTCACTCGGTAAACATATTTTTTTGAAGAGTACAAGCGATCGTGGGGTGTAGAGTTCGCAATCACAGACACATGAATGGCGCGTTTCAAATTTGAGCGGTATCGAATTAAGGTGCTAACTTCCGTATACCCCTCTACAAAATATTGATCGACGCGACTCCCGCCGTCTGTGGACATTTTTCACTGAGACGGTCGCTCGGAAGCAGGATAATCGCTGTAGATCAGCCGTTTACTATCCGTATTGTGCCCAAATGTGCGGCGAGCAGGTAGAAATTTTTTGTGTTATTTGGGTTGCAGACTAGAGTAGGTAAAAAATTAGTGATTCAACTGATTCATAACAAGAAAATGCGAAGATGCTTTACATTTAATTCATTTTGTTTAGGACGTTCCTAATTTGGGTATCATACACAAATTCCGAAGTTTTGTTTACTTGTCGAAAATTTTTAACGGTCATTCTGCATCAGTCGTTTCACGTATTATGCAGTTTTATTGATTCAAGTTTTTATTATACATTTTTTAGGGCTTACATATTTGCTACACTGTAAATGCATGTATTAACATTCTTGTATTTCTCTACTAATTCCTGTTCCATGATTTTACTTAGATATTAAATTTATTGCACATTATAAAATACTGCATTATAGTGAATACTCGAAGTATATTAAATTATTTATCTAAGAAACATACTTACTAAGATTCTAAACAGGAAGGGTTAATTTGGTGAGCTCTTATTTCGTGAGAAACAATTTTTTAAATCTAATCACCTATTAAAAAAAATGTAGGCTACTTACATAACTTACAGCAAAACTTCTAACTCTACAAACCCTAACTTCACAAACTACTCTTATAAATAAATATGTTAATTATTTTAATTTATTTTTATATTCAGTGTACATTATTATATTTTAATTATGTATCCTGAATAAATATTTTATCTTGCACCCATGTAATGGATATGTGAAATATATCTTTATAGATTATAGCTAATAATGTTTTACCCAAACTCAATCCATTTAGAGCTTAGAGAAACCCTTGTTTGCTTACGTTTTCATCAAATGAAATGAACAGCAATAGAAAAATCATGGTCAAATGGGTCAAAGTCGATAATTTTACTATAAGGTATTCCAGGGTTTTATTTAGTATCGGACGAGTCCTATTACCGGCCAAGCCCGTTTTTAGGCTAAATTTATTTATCCTAGGACAACCTCCTTTGGTCCTATGCGTGTCAGGATAAACCTGTTTGTCCTAGGATACACCAGTTTAGCTAAAGTAGTTAAGGCTAACTGTGTTGTGTTGGTTTTACGCAGTCATTACGAGTACAGCCTAGTTTAGCTGCGGACAAACTGATTCATCTTAACCTTTCGACTGCCTAAGGACAGATGTGGACAAGACACAATAGAATTTGTATTGTGTCTCGTTTCTCAGCAGTCCAAAGGTTAAACAAAACTAGGTTGTCCTAAGATAAACTGATTCGTCCTAGGTTAAACTAGTTTCGCCTAAATACAGGTTTGGCCGGTAACATATACGTACAGACAGATCAAGCAATTACGAGTATAAGCATTTTAATTGTAGCTAAGAACCATCTCGTTAAATGTGAGTTTTCAAACAAAAAGAAACCGCATCAAAATTGGTCCATTATTTTAAAAGCTACGATGCCACAAACATAATACATACATATTGACACGTTAAACTTACAACACCCCGCTTTTTAGTCGGGGGTTTAATATGGGAATAAAGGATCGATTAAAGTGTTCGATTTCATTCAAACTTCGAATTTTATTTTCATAATTGAGTTAAGTCATTGAGTTATTTAATATGTCTCTATGAGTTAAGTAGTCTAAAAAGTAGGACAGTAAAAGTTTGAAAATTAATCTTACGAAGAGGTAAAAGACGAGAATTTACCTAATATTTAATGTTAAAACTGTTACGGGTGTTGGGTACCAGCTTATTTATTATACGGCTACGTAATTTTATAACTTTACTGAGTGGACATAGTCTATAATTTTATTACTAAAATACTATTGTAATACATTACACCCTAGCAATAACTAATGCCCTAATAATGACTGTCATTTGTCCATGTATAACTACATAATTAAATATAAATAATGGTGAGTGAGTGAATTTGAATCACATGTCGTGTGCAGCAAATGCTAGAAGTTATTTTAATATTCCTGCCATATTGAAACAAAGTTACGGAATTTAATATAGTGTTATCAAACTTATCAACATACAAATTTAATAATGTATTTTTCCAAACATTAACTTTTAAGACTACCCGTGTTAAGAGCTTTCACGTAGCCAAAAAGCCTTCTTCACAAAACGAGCGAATAATCAAAATAATGCTTCTCTGCATTAGTAGGTTACAGACTCCTGGGTAACTATATTATAATATGTGATGTACCCACTGCTGTGTTAAAAAAATTAATACACTTTTGTAAGTACGTGTTTGAATCAACCTTTATATAAACACTTTCTGCTGACGCTCACGCTACGCAGATGTATGGCAAAAGACAATAATATGCTGCACCAAATGACTTTGCCATACATTTCCTGAGCGTGAGTGTCAACTGATTCAAAACGTTTGACTTATCGTAATGTAAGGTATTAGTAATCTGTTCTCTTTCCCTTTGTTATCTATGTTAATGCGACATTTTGAGTCTATGTAACCATTTTGGATTTTTGGCGCGCTTTTCATCTAATTTTGGCATCCATTTTGTATGTATTGTAAATTGTTGAAGAAAGTCCGAGGTTGATGGCATTGCATTGCTAATTTTGAATTTCAGACGGTTAATTTAGATTTGTGGAAAGTTGTTGATGAATTCAAATATTACTTAAAATTACTATCTAAAGGTCCTTTGTGGTCCTAAATCCTTTGTGGTTATTCCAAAACAACATTAAAGTGTTTTCTAAATTTTTATATTGTTGCAAAAGTTTGAGAAAGATGCCTGCCGAAGCTATCACTACTTTGAAATTCACACGCCTCAGCGAAAATGCATTTCCTCCTGTTAAAGGTTCTGAAAAGGCAGCTGGTTTTGACCTTAAAAGGTAAACGTGATAAAGTTTTATAATTTGGTTTTGTTACAACTTGGTTATTACATACATTCTTCAATGTTCATAATCACAGCCCAAAACTGTTTTAACGCTAGATTCGAGTCTTTTCTCTAACAAAAAAAATACTTATCTCGATTACCTAACTAAACACTTTAGAAGGCATAGCAGGTTAACATGTTTTTGTCTTCTCGCCGTCTTTCGCCGCATGCACGCTTCGCAGTTTTGGTTTCTTTCTCTGCGAAGAACGATACAAGGCGAGCGGACCTATCATACTCATCTAAATGCTATGTTGCAGGATTAAAAACAGCAGACTTAACACTTCAGTTACATCCACATGTAATGAATATCACATTAAAAAATTAAATAGCTGCTTGCACTTAACATTTTACAACGATGGCTGTATTTACACCTAGTCTTCATCCAGTACCATTCAAGAAATTTTTGCTTAAAGAACTTAATACCTTAATTTATTTTATGTAAATTTATTTATAAGCTGAGGAGTTCTTTCGCCATTTCTTCTCCTCCATGACAAAGCACCTTCTTAAAATGGTAGTAAATTAAAAAAATGATGTGCGTAAGTGTATCTGTGATAGCAGTGATAGTCTAGTGGTTTGAACGTTGTTCTTTTGAACAGGATGTCATGCAGTCAAATCCTGCATGCACCACTAATTTTCTATAAGTTATGTGCATATTACCAGTTCATTATCACATGCTTCGGTGAAGGAAAACATTGTGGTGTGGTGTGTGGTGGAATATGGCCTGTACCCTCACATTGTGGCACCTAGATCTGGTCACATTGTGAGAGAAGATCTGACCTCAGCAGTTGGATAGATATGGGTTGTAATGATTTAATTTTTTTATATTAATTCTGCCTTATTTTTAAACCATTATAAAACATTAAGACTGTATACCTTCTTTCCTGAACAGAATTGTTGAAACAAAATATTATAGTAAATTCTTGATACTGCTTTGGTTAGAGATTTCTACATTTCTCAGTTACTTTTACATGGGTAATATAAATCTTTAATCTTTTCAGTGCATATCAGTACACAGTGCCTGCTCGAGGGAAAGAATTAATAAAGACAGACCTTCAAATAGAATTACCTAGTGGATGTTATGGCAGGGTGGCTCCCAGATCTGGTTTAGCAGTTAAAAACTTCATAGATGTGGGAGGTAAAAATTATTGCTAACATTTTTAAATACACTGTGAAGCTTGACCTAAATGTAGATTTGAAATTACTTAAACCTGATGTTTTTGAAATATAGTCACAATTTTACACATTAAATACTAATATAATAATTTTGCTATGGCTGTTATCTATCTCACTAACTTTAGGTCTATTGTTTTATAATTATTTCATGGATGTTCCAATATACATTTTTGTATTTCAATTGAAATAAAATAAAATGTATAATTAATTAATTATTTATAACTAGCACCAATTAGCCTTTTAACTTTTTAATTGTTTAGAGATTAACATAAAATACACATTAAAAATAAAATAGGTAGTTGTAATAATTCATGTACAATATACTGTGCATTATTATTTTCAGCAGGAGTTATAGATGAGGATTATCGGGGGAATGTTGGAGTTGTACTTTTTAACCATTCCGATCAAGACTTTAAAGTAGAAAAAGGTGATAGAATTGCTCAGCTCATTTGTGAGAGGATATTCTATCCTGATCTAATTGAAGTTTCCAATTTATCTGAAACTAAAAGGTCTGATGGAGGTTTTGGGTCAACAGGAACTCAATAAAATACTTGTTCAAAATAAAGTGATTTTTTCGTAATAAACTTGTTAAACATTATTATGTGTTATTTTTGTACTTAATAATAATTTTTAACTAACATTTTCTTTAAAATTATCCATGACACTTGTAAATTCAGTTTTTTCGAAAGGTGTTATCACTGTGTTCACTGGTTGAGTTTTCTTCAAGAATGGTTTGAATAAGCTCTTTAATTTATTGTCATTATTCACACCAAAGTCTAATTCGGCTTTTTCAACTTGTTTTTCTATGATATCAATGTTACCTTGCAGTTTTAGTACTACCACATTCAATGTTGAAATTTTCTTGGAAAGGGTGTTAATTTCATTTCTGTATTTACTTATGTCGCATGACACAGAAGTACCACAGTCTGTGTTTTTCATTTTTATCATGTTTACGACACTGCTTAATTCTTCAAGTCTCGTAATCATATTATCAATGACATCTTGAACTGTTTGAAACTCACTGGATACATCCAATTTAAAATAGGCAGTATAGTCTTTTACAAATTCTTCCAACATTTTTACATGTACTCACACTCCGAAATCTGGATACAAATATTCTAAAGTGCCAACAATATTATCAAAAATATCTGTTATCAGTTTCAACAACTCTGCAACAGAATAGTGATAACGATGAAATATTCTAACAAATAAATCCATTTTTAACAAATCCACTGTCACATACTTTTGTGAATAAATTACTCATTGTGAACAGCAATTACCACAGCATGCAATCACTTGTCGGCCTTCGTTTCGTGTTATTTCGAAACTTATTTTGCAATATAATAAAAAACTACCAGTGGTAGAGTCAACGTATTAATGTTTACAATAGTGTTGTTAATCTATAATCGACTATCGATAGACTATCGGACTAGAGCTCGATCGGATAGAGACGATCGCTTGAGTGCAATATAATCGATACTATCAACAATATTGTTGCTCGCGAGGACTAGGATATTGGTACTACTGCTGGTTGCTGGTAACGATGCAATCCACTCCAATCTTGAGCATCAATACTTTTAATAGTATCGCTCTCATTCGATAATATTGTACTATTTTGAACTATAGATGCTATAGTATGGCTGTTTAAAGATGAAAATTATCGATAAAAAAACGATCGATAGTTCGACAACACTAGTTTACGATGCGCTACTCTGTGGCGCATCATCTTATTTCTATGTAGTTTACTTATAATTATTATAATTAAAATTTCTTGGATATGACTACAGAGTACATAAACACTATATTTATTCCAAGATTTATTATTTCTTTATGCCTAAGTGTGTTATGTATCTGTACATAGACAGAGTAAGTAAGTAATAACCAAGGAAGTTATAATTAGATTGGAATGCGCACGGAGAGCGAGAAAACGGTCCGAATTAGATAGTCAACGGAG
>DWKA01000754.1:0-14821 GCA_018249155.1 Panoquina ocola ocola
CATTCTGTCCCACTTGTATGCTCAGGCGTTCGCCTTCGCATCGTGGGACAGAATGCCCAATACTGTTTTGGGTATTATTGTCTGAAAAATATTTTAGTACGTACTGGTTCGTAATTAGTATTATAATTAAAGCATTTATTTATTAACAACTAGCCCAATGCGATTTGTTTGTTATTGGGATGTACAGGCGTTCGCCTTCGCATCGTGGGACAGAATGCCCAATACTGTTTTGGGTATTATTATCTCGAAAACATTTTAGTTCGTAATGGTTCATAATTAGTATTATAATTAAAGTATTTATTCATAAACAACTAGCCCAATGCGATTTGTTTGTTATTGGGAAAAGGAAACATCATGTAAGTGTTAAATATATTATAGTTTATTACAAATGGAGCAAGAAATACAAATGATTATAATTATATAAACAATATTAATTTGCTAAAAATGTAGGGTGATCGTCGCACAGCGCATTCACTGAATGGACTAGTGATTGAAGCTTATTCCACTGCGGTGTATCGTCATCTGTTCGAAATTTTATCCGAATTAGCGCTTTCTTCCATAGTTCTAGGGGATCACAAGTACGTGCGTCGTTGGTGTGATACACTTTCAAATCAACATAATAGTCTCCCGTTGTGTTGATTACTCGACGTTCGTTGCCGTTCGCAACCCTATTGACGAAGTATGAGGGCAGCGCTTCGGTTGACGAAGTACCTTTGGTTTTGTCCTCATCACGACTAAGATTAAATATGTCCGCAGACTTTGGCTTCTTTCTGAAACAAACATAAATAAATGGTTATTTTTATTATAACTTTACGTGATATGAAGATTCACAGGGATATTTTTAAAATTTTGTTTACGGGTTACATATCACAATAGATTCAGTCTAAAAATATATGAAACAAAGTAAATGACTGTCATGTTAGTAAATCGTTTTTACATGTTAGACACGATGACAACGATTTACGATGTTATATTTTAGGTGTATAGTATAGTGTATTAGATACGATTTATAACACAAACAAATATAATTATGATAAACGCAACGTGAAATAAATTGAGTACATAAAATATGTGTATAAAGTAGTATCCTCAGTGCAAAAGTTGAAATAAGTACAAGTTAAGAGTAATAAATAAATGTAGTAATAATTACCTTATGCTAGCAAAGGATTTCTTAACCGAAGTAGATTTGCGTTTGATTGTAGGTTTTCTTAGGAGCTCGATGTCATGTTCAACGTCTGTAGAGTTGTTACGTTGATCACCCTCAGAGTCCGACCTGCAGAATATAAAGAAAATTTTTAATAAATGTCACTAGAAATAATAACGCTAACCCAATTATAATGGAGTTGTGTAGGAGGACAAAAATCACTTGAAATGATAATGATGAATGAAAAAATGTTTAATTAAAGATTCGTTTAGTTACCTACAATGAACTAGTAAGAAATGTACTCGACTCGACGTTGTACTTGAATTCGATTCTATTAATTATTTGTAAGTTAAGGTAATAGAAAAAATGACAAAGTATTTGACTACATATTATCTGAAATATTAATTTGTAAAACTAAATTTAAACAAGACAATTAATAAAACATATAATTTACTTACATTTTCAATGTTGGCCAGTCAACGTACAATTACAACAGTATAACTATTACTAGAGTCCTGGATTGCAAATTAGTAGAGCACTTGCTTGCTGATTCAGTGTTGAATTCGAAATAATATCGAGCTCCCAACATGTTAGTTTATAAGCCAGAATGGACAAATAAATTGTTAAATTGAATATAAGTATATTTCACAAAATCAATGAAGAATGGTTACATTTCTTCTTTGTACGTATTATATTCCTAAAAATGATAACTAATTATTTTTTGATGAATCGTTGTAAATTTGGTAACACAGCGAAAGGACTTAGGGTTGTCGATAAAAATGTCATACATACTATATAATATGTAAGGACTGACGATTATATTTTTACAGTAAATACGTGAAAGTGACATCCATAACCAAATTAGCTTAGTAATGCATTTGTGCTTGAAATATTAGCCTTTTCTTGCATCATATTGCCTTTTGTTAGGGTTGACAGACAATAGTTAAATCATCACATCATCACAAAATTAAAACGTTGTAAATAAATAATAGTATGGAAAACGTAATCAAAACATTATACTTGGGTCATACCTATATTGCCTACTGTAATTACGTTTCGTTCAAATATATAAAAAAATATTAAAATAATATGATCAATAATTATTACTGAACCACTAATGTAGGTAACATTAAGTTAAAAGATCGAAAACATGCACTAATTCATATATATATATATACTCATATATGCGAGCAAAAAATTATAACAGTAACTATTATTCGGTGAGAATAGTAATGATATTTTAATTCACAAGTGTCAACCCTGTTTAAAATTGCAGTCTTGCAGAGTGCCGTTTGGAATTATTGCGACATAATATTAACATGAGACTTTTGTTTTTTTCCAATGCGCTCATTAGGTATTGCTTAATACTTGTGTATAAACGAACAATAATATTTCGTTTAATGAAACTTGAATACTGAATACAAATTATATTTAAAGTGGTTGCAAAAGTGCTATAAGGATACTATAAGGTAATTATTGTGCGTAAATAATATTTATCTATAAAAATTGTACTTATACCATATTATATTATTCATATTAGTTATTACAGAAATATTACAATAAGAGTGATTTTAAATTTCAGATAACTATTTTTTACAAAGGGAGAATCAACAGAGCCCTCAGTGTCAAGCGAAATATTGCATTTTTAAACATACTACACTCCCTTGGAAGATGTAAATGCCTTGACCACTATAAACAGAAAAGAAACTATTACAGTGAATATACGGTGAGTGAATATAATTTGTAGATACCTTCATTCAAAATTGTAGTGATAATGTTCATAATTTTTTTTTTTTTGTTATCTGGTTAGCTGTTCTTTCATAGTTCTTAAAAAGAATATGTCAGAGAAAAGTTGAATATTTATTATAAAAAATGTTTTATGTTATTTCAGGAAACGTCGTTTGCAAATACATATACCTACTTGATTGGCGATTGGAGGCGTGAAGATTTGAAACTCTGATTGCATTAATTTTGTGAAGATTAATCTTAAGAGGAGGTAAATTAGTACTTTTGATTTACAATATTGTTATCGTGATTCTGAAAATGCCATTTTGTTCGGTTTGCAACATTGATGTAAATACTCGTTATTGGATTAGTCATTTGCGATCTAATAAGCATAAAAATAACAGTACTACTATACGTATCAATGATAACGTTGAAATTATACATTCCTGTTTCAAAGGACGTATTATAAGTTATCGGATTACTACACCCAAGACTGAAGTAAATATATATCCGGAATGTTTTCTAAAAAATATTTGTGATCAAATTAAATCTTTAATAGACAGCGCGTTGCAAAAACATTATTGTGTTAAAATTAATTTTGAATTGTTCGCGTTCTTTACATTATTAAAGAATGATCTACAAGAGCTGAAATCTTTTGCAACAAAAAATTTAGTATTCCATTTGAACTATAATTTCAAATCCGTGTACGAAAAAGTTATATCAACATTATTAAATAAAATTGAAGAGTTTCAAGAAAGAGATAGTGGTTGGACGTTTCTGAATAATTCTCATTTAGAAATTAATATTAACAAATATCAACCTCTTAGTGGATCACGATTTATAGATTTACCTAAATTTATAAAGAATAAAAAGGCATGTTTAAATATTCAAAACGATGACAAATACTGTTTTTTGTGGTGTGTAGTTGCCGCTTTACATCCAACCACACGGCATCCTGAGAGAGTCACATCATACCCTCATTTTCGTGACGTTTTGAACGTAAATGACATTTCATTTCCAATCACTTTTTCAGATATACATATTTTTGAAAGAAATAATCCTTTCTTAAATATTTACATATATGGTTTAAAACGTAATAAGACTATAACGGGTCCTCTATATCGACCTGATAAAATCAATCATAATTCCAAAAGTATTCACTTATTATTTTTAGAAAATAGTCATTCATCTCATTATTGTCTCATTAAAGATTTACCACGTCTCGTTAAAAATCAAATAACTAAGCATCATAGCAAGCTATATTTTTGCGAAGTCTGTTTAGTTTTTTTTCCTTCTGAAGATCAATTTGAATCACATACGTGTGGTGGGGTTGTTACTATTTTGCCTGAAAAAGGAACGTACTTACAATTTAAAAATTATAACAGAAAACAAAACGTTCCATTCACTATCTATGCTGATTTCGAAACATTACTTGAACCTATTTCCAACCATGAATCTGATACCGCGAATACGTCACGCTTGCAACGTCATATTCCTTCAGCTTTTGCATATAATATTGTTTCATCATGCAATGTCAATTTTAATGAATTTAAGACGTATCGTGGAATTGATTGTGTGTCTAAATTTATAGATTTTCTTACTGAAGACATTAAGAAAATTTATAATATATTAACCCAAAATGTCTCCATAATATTTTCTGAGGAAGACGTTATTGATTATGAAAATGCTTGGAAATGTCACATATGTGAAAATCTGTTATGGAATAATAAAGTTAGAGATCATTGTCATATTACTGGTCTATATCGTGGTGCAGCCCATCGACATTGTAATTTACAGTATAAAACACCTATGTTCATACCAATATTTTTTCATAATTTGTCGGGTTATGATTGTCATTTGTTTATTAAACAATTAGGCGAAATGCCTGGTAAATTAAACATCATACCCAAGACTAAAGAAAAGTATATTTCATTTTCGAAGTTTATGCATATCAAGGATAACGAATATGTACAGATTAGATTTTTAGATTCATTTCATTTTTTAGGTACTAGCTTAGACAAGCTGTCAAAGACTATGCAAATTGAGGATTTCATTAATTTACGCTTTCATTTTCCTGATAATGATCAGTTTCTTTTACTCACACGAAAAGGCATCTATCCCTATGATTACGTTACCAATTGGAAATGTTATGAGGAGCAAACACTACCTGCAAAACATTTATTTTTCAATTCTTTAAGCAATGAACATATTTCACAGCAAGACTATGACCACGCTAAATTGATATGGAACAAATTTAACATAAAGACGTTGGGTGAATATACAGACTTATATTTAAAGACAGACGTACTTTTACTTACCGATATATTTCAAAATTTTCGAAAAACTTGTAAGTTGCATTATAAACTCGACCCTGCGTTTTATATTACTGCACCTAGTTTATCGTTTGATGCAATGCTTTTAAAGACAGGAGTTAAACTAGAACTCATAACAGATTTGTCTATTGTGCGAATGATACAAAATGGAATTAGGGGAGGTTTATGTATGTGTTCTCATCGCTATGCAAAAGCTAATAACAAGTATATGCCTTCGTGTGATGCAACGAAACCGAACTGTTTCATAACTTATTTGGATTGTAATAATCTTTACGGCTATAGTATGTGTCAGTATTTACCTCACTCACGTTTTCGATTTTTAAATCAAAACGAAATAGACCAGTTAGACATAGAAAATATCGTAGACAACGCAGAATGGGGTTTTATACTGGAAGTGGATCTTTTGTACCCTGAAACTCTTCATATTTTGCACAATGACTTACCTTTTTGTCCTGAAAAATGCATACCGCCAGGAGGTAAAACTAAAAAACTTATTGCAAATCTTTATAATAAGTATAACTATGTAATTCATTATATTCACTTAAAGAAATGTCTCGAACATGGATTAATGTTATGCAAAGTACACAGAGCCATAACGTTTCGACAAAGTGCATTTTTGAAAGAATATATCGAATTAAATACGCAACTACGTCAAAGCGCGAAAAGTGTATTTGAACAAGATTTTTTCAAGTTATTAAATAATAGCGTTTTTGGAAAAACATTAGAAAACACCGAAAAAAGAGTGAGGGTTCATTTAGTTAACTGTTGGGATTGCTCAAATAATAAAACTAAAAAATCTAACTGCGCTGAAAAGCTTATAAGTAACCCATATTTTCATAGTGCATCAGTCTTCTCCGAAAATTTAGTATCAATACAAATGAACCCAGATCAAATAGTTTTAGATAAACCAATATATATAGGCTTTACTGTTTTAGAGCTATCTAAATCACACATGTATCATTTTCATTATAATGTATTTAGTTAAACCTCATTATGGCAATAAAGTACGATTATGTTACACTGATACGGATTCTCTTGTTTATTTAATATACACAGACGATTTCTACAATGATCTAAAATGCAAGTTTTTACAGTTTTTTGATACTAGTAACTATAACATACAAAATGTATTTATGATACCTCAAATTAATAAAAAAGTTCCAGGATTGTTTAAAGACGAAATGGGGGGCACACTTATTACTGAATTCGTTGGTTTGCGGTCAAAGTTATATTCATTAAAAACTGCGAGTAATGAAATTAAAAGAGCAAAAGGAATAAAGCCCAGTGTGGTACGTGATTTAACTATAGGTGATTATCAGAATGTGTTATTTAATAAAGATGTAATCCACAGGAAAAATATTCTCTTCAAATCAATTAAGCACGAAATTTTCACACAAAGTGTAAAAAAAATTGCGCTATCGAGTAATGATGATAAACGTTTTATATCAAGTTGTAATGTTGCAACCCGAGCTTGGGGGCATTCTTCAATTTTAAAGAAAAATTTACACTGATGTCTAAGATGTTCTAATATGATTGTTCTTAGTAAAATATGTATAGAAATGAAAAAACACTTTAAATATAATTTGTATTTAGTTGATGTTCAAGTTTCATTTAAACAATAATGTAAGTAAATTAGTTAGTGTATAAAAGTAAATATAATAATTTCAATTATATTGTACTACTTATGAATAAATAAAATTTGTTAAATACGAACTTGTTTCATTGAACTATTTCAGTTACATAATTATACGAGTACATTAATTTATATCAAAGAAGGCTTCTGCCTATGTCTTCGTTCATGTTCTATCATGTCTTTAAACACGTTGTGACATGTTTTGAATATTATGCATACTTGCAGTTTGCAATTCATACTACAGCCTTTTACTACATTCAACCATAACACCATTACAAAAAGAGTAATTTTCAAATCACTAACTTATAGGTTTGAGTGAATGCTAAGTTAACAAATAATAGTAATATATAAGGTTGATTGTTGGTTTGTGTTTTATTATTTAAGTAATATTACTATAATTGGTACTATAAGTGGTTTTTACAAGATAACAGCAAATTATCATAATCATGTCAACGGTAAGTGAAGTACCTAATAAATTTATTAACTAATTATTTTATGATTATAATTATTTATATTAATTATTTATGATATTGCGTAATATAGAAAATGTATTATTGTATGTTTTCAGGTATCTGACTCAGAGCTTATGTTCAGCCAGTACGCACAGGATCCATACGAAGGCTTCTCCGAACTGATGCACTGTAAACCCGACCAGTACAAAGACTCGAAAGAGAAAAAACCAACGTCGACCAAGCAACGTCGCAGAGAATCTTTGAAAAAACATATCCATACGAAATCTTTTGTTATGAGTCGAGTACCCCAACGAGGCATTAAATTAATAAAAATTTCAGTCATTGATCTCTGCAAGAACCACACTCAAAGTGACAGTGATAATGAAAGTGAGAACATTGTGATAAGTGCGCAGTACATTGTGAAGGACTCTATAGACAGCGTCATGGATGAAACAGAATCGCTAGTTAAGAAAATATCTAAATGTTTAATAGACAATGAGTTTTAAGTTATTATTGTATATTATATTTTAGAGTGTTTAATTAAATATTGTAAATATGGGTCCAAATAATAAAATAAAAACATGTTATATTGATTTAATCTTTTTATTTAAATATCCATAATACACTAGAAAAATACATTACTATTGCCAATTTAAATACTTTTTAACACATAAAACATTTTTTAAAGCACAGTGTTTTAAATGATTATTACAATTTAAATTAGTTTTTCCATCACAGTACATTTTATGCAATACAGAGAAATTAGGACAATTTTCTTCACCTAGGTCTACCACATTACAATTTGCGCAAAGATTCTTTATCCATTTCACCTTTTCTAAACCTTTTACAATTATTTCCTTATTTTCCAGATATGGAACTATTATGCGTCGAAACTCTCTGTAATCAATATATCCTGTATTCCAAAACATACCTCTTTCTCTTTCCAACCAACTAACTTGCTTCTTTTCTTCATTTGTTAAACATTTGAACATATAGGGAGGTTTTATCAAAAAGGTTTGTGTATATTCGCGACTTGTAAAGGCTAATTCCTTCACTATAAAATTATTTTGTAGGTCTTTAAATCCTTGAACATCCAGTATAATAGTATTCGAACTCATGATATCTTTCTCACAATGTTGCTTAGCGGTTTATATTCAACTATACAATCATTCAATATAAGACAGTACGCACAAGTTTGGTCTGGGATGTCAGTATCACTCTCAATTTCCACCCTTACGTCCACCACCGGACCGGATTTGAGATTGTCAGCTTGTCTGGAGCAATCAATAACAAATAACGGCGCTAAGTCTTTAAATTGTTTTTCACTTAACAATGGCTCTGCGCGTCTGCCGTAATACGACTGTTGAAATCTAGTGTATTGTTCGTATAATAAAGCAATTCTGTTATTTGCAAAACTAGCATTTAAATTTTCATAGGGGAAGTAGGTTGAATTGAGATACACTTTAACATCACGAATATAGCAATGATCGAATTGAGACATGTCAGAACTTGAATTATTCTTCCTATTTGTTTGTAAACCAATTATTATGTACCTTGGTTTTTCTATTTGCGAAGAAGTTTTGATAGACCAAGTATGTTTTGTAGTCTTAGGTAATGCTGGATATTCATAAAGATCCCAATTTCTGAATATCATCTGGAGTGGTCGATCTTTTTCTAATAGTTTTAAGAAAGTTATTCTTTCTTTATCAGAAACTTTGACATGTGGAACACGCCATATGATTTTGTTTATTTGCACGTCACTTACAATTTCACCGGTGTTGAGTTTTACACCATTTAAATTCGTGTTACTTCGTAACAATATCAGTTCATGTCTACTATTTATGACAACTTTTTTGAAATCTTCTGCAAACCCCATAATATTACAAAGGGGTATAGAAGCAGAAAAACTGCCACCAGTGATATTTTTTGTGCCTTCAATATTCCAACCCCAAGCATTAGATATCTTTGACTCGCTCTCAGTCATTGATATCAATGATTTCATAGTTGTAGTAATGCCTGCATTTTTTATTTTGTCAATCTCTACTCCATTCAGTTCGTACCTTATATCTTGAAACAAGTAAAGTAAGCCATTATTCGTAAAATGTACACTAGAAGCCACGTCTTTAGAATCTTTTTTAGTAACTATTACAGTCCCTTCTAAATACAGAGTACTTGCTGATGGAAGTACATACAGATCCTGTTGATTAATGGGTATTCGGATTTCATCGTTTCTATTAAAACTTGTTACGTAAGGCTTGTAAGAGTGAAACTCGATTCCTTCAACAGTGTTGTCGTATGTAGGAGCAGACAAAACATCTAAAATATTCATTTTAACAAACCGATTGCTTTGAGGAACGCCTTATTTTCTTTAGTTAATTTTATTTTCTTTTTTGAGTGAGCTCTAGTTTCCTTGATAGCTTGAGTGGTACTGATATCTCGAGTTTGTAGAGGTACATATTTATTATAGTCAATCATTTTTTTCTCTAAGATGTAAATATAACTGTACTTCTTCGCCACGTAAATTAATTAATCTATTATTATTATCCAACACTCTGATATGTATGCTACTTATATTATTTTGGTTGATTGGAAAATAGATTGCGTTTTTTGGAATCTCTATTATCCTATAACCAGGAGGTACGTTAAGTGCAAATTCGTGGATAATATGGCTTGGTTCTCCGTTTATGTACGAGCCACTCACAATGTCACATTCGATCCTTATCACGGTTGTAGGTAGAATGTTGACAGGAAACTCTGACATATGCCATTTATTTGCTTCTAAGATTTCATTTTTGAACCCTAACACATCTCTAAATGTGTCCTCTTTAGTAAAATTTATATTTTTTGTACAGTATATAGCAGTTTTTAAAGTGTTGTTATTGCATTGAAGCTTGATAGATGTATCTTTTATTTCCGATTTTATGTAATCACTGATATCTTGCAATTCATATGTGCCTTCCGGAATTTCAATGAATTCGTTGGCACCATAATAAAATTTATTATTTGTTGTGTCGATATTTGGAATTGAATTAAACGTTGAAAAATGCAACAAGGCGCACTCATACCGTCCATTAAGTTGTAGAGTATTAGGGTAGAATGATGATAAGGTAGACGAGTTCCCAGTTATCGACAAGGTGAGTGACATCTTACAAATGATAAAAATAAAAGAAAAGTATACATTTTATATATTTTTATTCCAATAACTCCATAAATATTCCAAACATAGGTGACCACAATTTACAGTGTTAAATTTCTGATATCTCGTGTAATTATAAAAAACAGTGCAGTTCTTAAAATAGAGCATTAATTCCATTGGAGGTTTTAAGTCCCCAAAACTATCAAAATATTCACAACAGCTTTTTACTTTAACATAAGCTACCCAATGTGTTCCTTCATTTTTAGAATCATCCAAATTAACAATTCCGCATTCAATTCGTTTTGGCACTTTTGGTAATTGATCCTTCATGTATACTCCTCGAAAGTATGGTATGTCACGTGCATACTTTTCGATATCAATATTAGTTAGCGGACGATTAGGTAGCTTATTAGTCAGTTTTTTGAATGTTTTATAAATAAGCCTTTACCGTTTTTATGTGACTTAATGTATAAGCCCTTACCTAACGCTAAGGCTTCCATAGTCTTATTATGACGTTCAGTTTCTCGTAGATTTTTTTGCGCTGCTTTGTAGTCATTTACAGTTTTTGCAATACCAGCTGCACCACCTGCTAATGTTCCTAGAGCCGACAAACCAGCAAAAATTGGTATTAGTGGCAAAATGCCTCCAGTTTTTGGTAGAGGTATCACACGTGGAATCCGAATTTTTGGGATTTTTGGATATAGTTTTTGTGCTGCGGAATAAGCAGCATTTATTAAAGATTTATTATCCTTAACTTTTAATTTGTTAATCTTTGATTTTATTTTTGATACGAAACTTTTGAAGGTTTTAACACCAGCTCCTGACTTTAATTTGGCTTTCATAACTTTATCCACTATCCATGAGCTAAGTTTTTCACCTCTTCCGGCATCAGTTGCTTTAAGTCTTTGTTTTGCCATATTTAATAGTTGTAAATCAGCTTTATGCCGATTTGGTAAGTCTTTATGGTTTGCGTATGCAATATCGTGATGCATACAAGCTTCGTCTAGCTTATTTATACCTCTATCACCTCGCAATAAACGTTTCTGGAGCTTTGTTCCTGGCCCACAGTAATTATATCCGGGCAAATGAAGCTCAAACGGTAGATTTTCAATTATAGTATTAACTAGTCCTCCCCCTTGCATTATATGATGTACAATGAAAAAAATATTGTAGGAACCTAGGTTATATAACTGTTATTTCAATTTACTATAGCAGATTTATCAATCCAAGTATTCTCTTGATTATTTAGACCTAACCATTTGACAAAAAGTTTATTTCCTTTCTTTTTTATAATTCTTTCTATTAAATATATGCTAGGATAGTTAGATTTTTGAAGTTCTTGTGCGTAAAAAGTACCTGATATAGCTTGTTTTCGTTGATCCTCTATATGATAAGTTATTGGATTCGTATTGTTAATTTTTTTTACTGTAAAGAGTTCAGTTGACCAATTAGGAGTATAGCCTTTCTCAAAATTATGTTTGTATTTGCTGATGCGAACATAATCACCAATTTTAAACTTTGGTTTGCTATCGACAAACATATGTTTTTGTGTCTCAACTATATTTCTTTTAACTGTAAGCTCGTTAGATTTATTGACATCGATTGGTTTCAACTTAATTGTGCGATGTTTTGTGTTATTATACGACTGCAACATAATACTTATTGGTGTACCTACCCATTTATAGTTTCCGTTCAAGCTAAAATATTTATACAATTTATGTTTGATCGTTTTAATTAGTCGTTCTACAATCGAAGCCTTTTTTGTAGAAAACGTTGAATAATGGTTAATCTTGTACGTTTTCATAAGATTTTGGAATTTGGTATTATAAAATTCTGTTCCCATATCAGTTTGTAAGTTAGCAGGCTTGCGATGACTGTTTATTAGTATTTTCTCAAATGCCTGTGTGACATTTATTTTATTTTTCAATTTTAAAGGCTCTGTCCAAGCGTATTTTGAGAAACAGTCAATCACTATTAAAATATAATTATAACCTTTATTATATTTCTTGAGGTTTTGCATGTCCATCAGATCAGCTTGCCATAAATCATCGATACCTTTCAGGACAACAGAACGTCGTAAGAAGTTCTTTCGTGCCATTTTATGTATTTCATTTACAATGTGCTGTTTCGTCATGATGAAGTCTTTTGAACTAATTTGTCTATATCTGCTTTAGTATAGAAGTTATCTTGCATATGAGTTAAAATTTCAGGTACCCTTGCTTTTAAAGTGGCTTGCACGGTCGTCTGAGCATCTAACGTAAGTCTAGAACGTAAGGAGCCAATCATGTGATTAAAATCTTTTGATAATTTTGTGCACAGTTGATCTACATATTCCTTATTCACAGCATCATCTGCTTCAACAGGATATCGGACTCCTCTCAGTCTAGAAGTTTTTAAATCAAAATCTCCGCTTTTTGATTTAACCAATGCATTTTCATTACACTCTAATAAATCTGATAAACGCAATCTTTTATGAATATAATGTCCGAATTTGTCTACATTCATCTTTGAGGTGCGTTATACTGTGAGGTTGTTAGTAAAATGAAACACTTGGATTTTAAATTGTTTATTTATTAATAATCTTACTTTCACGCAATTCCTCTATAATAGATATAATTTCATTGTCTACACCTGTGTTACCTGCATCTCGAGATGCAACTAATAATTTCAATCTATCCACCAGTTCATTAGGATCATCCCAATATATAAAATCAACGTTATTTTTCCACAGTTTAGTTATTGGCAGTCCCTTCCCTTTAATTTTTTTATCATAAACTACACTTTGTATTTTAAATAGAGGCTTAATTATTTGTAAATATTTCATTCCTTTATTACTTTTAATTGGTTTATTTGGGTCATAGTCACGACGATGCGCATTGGTTTCAAGCAACATAGTTTTATAATTTTGCATATCACTTTCTGTTACTAAACTTAAATCAACATTTTTTTTCAGCAGCAATTCTTTGAGTCCTGGTGTATTTCGATACTTGCAGTCCCCAACCGTAATATAATCATCGCCAACCACTATACGAGCAGAACCCAACATCAACTTTCCACAGTTTATTCTTACACCAAATGGAACATGTTCAAGCGCTTCAGGAGAAACTGACCAAGATGACGTATCTTTATTACTTCCAACGATTGATTTATACGAAGAGTCACTGTCTATCTCAGATTCGTTTGCACTCTCGTCGCTTTCTTCACTAGTAAATATTTCATTCTGTGAAGTATTATCAATGAGAGGTAATTCGGTTTCTTCGTTTTCTATACCACGTGGAATAGCTGGTTGTCTACCAACATTAGCTATTAAGTTAAGAGGTTCTGTAACAGGCTTGAAAACTGATTCCAATGCTTTTTTATTGTCAACCTCAAGGTTTCTCATCTTTCGTACTTTTTTCCTTACAGCTTCTGCAGCATCGACGATTTGCCTTTTTAATGATTTTTCCATGATGATGAAAATAGGTGGTGATTGTGTAAGCTTTGCTTGAAGAATAGTAATAGTACGAGGGAAACAGCCTTAAATATTCATAGTATTAATCAAAGACTACGAAAGTGTCAAATTTATTTCGGTAACATCCTTTATTTTTGGGACAATCTTTATTTATCACAACATAATTGAAGGGTTCACTCCATATTTTTGAACACATTTTACGAAACTCAGTCCATGTCATATCACTATTAACATGTTCGTCATAAATATGTTTTAAATTAATTTCATCTTGTTTAAAGAGTATAATTAAATTCGCGTTATCTCTAACTAACTGTTTAGGAATTTTACTGTATGTTTGGTTTAAGTAAAAGCAATCAATGAATTTGTGTCTTCCCATTGCAAAATAATCACGCATGTTATTTTGATTTTCACAAGCAACATCGTCAAATATAATCACTGAGTTAGGTTTTGCGTCTTGTACACTTATTACCTCCTCATTTCCCAAATATTTCTGTAGAGAAATACTTGGTACTCCTTGTAAAACTTTTTCTAGAAAGATGTACTTGGGTTGGTATAAAGTTTTTGAATAAACATAAATATTTTTAAACTTTAAACCATTTTCATGGATAAGAAGACCAATCATTAGATTTGTTTTTCCACAATTTGATGGTCCACAAATTATACATCGTACTGTATTTGGTAATAATTCACTATGACGAAAACTAACTTCACTAACATCATTGCATATTGTTTTAAAAGACAACGATTGAGGTTGTTTCACAAATTTCATGATTGTTGTGTGAAACGGATCAATTGTTAATGAATAAATGTTTTAAGTACAACACTATTTATTATAACCCTAAAAAAATTACTAAAATATTTTAAAGATATTAATACCCAAAACAGTATTGGGCATTCTGTCCCACGATGCGAAGGCGAACGCCTGAGCATACAAGTGGGACAGAATG
>DWKA01000755.1:0-14821 GCA_018249155.1 Panoquina ocola ocola
GTTAGTGATGTGTTATTTGAGTGTCGTCCATGCCGCCCGCGACACAGGGAAATCCTACTGCGGGGGTATGAGTGTGTTAGTGTTTATTTATTTATTTATTCAAATTACCTTAAGCGTAACGTTCTTCATGTACTCAGTGTTGTGCGTAGCGTGCGCGTCACCGCGGACGCGTCGCAGCTCCGCCTTCAGCAGCTCGCTGAGCTGCGCCATGCGCGCGCACTCGCGCTCCGACTCCGCCAACAGCACCGTCACGTGTTTCACCCTACAACCACGTTAACACTAATCAAATTAAAGGCATTTATTCATTTAGATATCACTGATACACTTATGCACGTCCATTTTTTAATCTATCAATATTTCAGAAAGAAGCTTTATCATGAAGGAGAAGAAAAGAAACTTCTCAGCACATCTTATAAAATCGCAGCACATCTTTTAAATTCAAGAACAATACAATACAAGAAAATAGTACGAGGTCAGGACAATATTTTTCAACAATTATTACGTAGAATATTACGTGTTATCAAGTATACCTTTGATGCTGCGCTTGTAGTTTACGCCTCAAGTCCCCAATCTCCTGCTCGGGAGTGAAGGACAACGAGGCAGTATCCAGATTGTCGTCATCCGGGACGCCGTCCTCTAGGAGCCTCTCCAACGGCACCGGGGAGCGCCGGCCGCCTCCGGTGGATAAGAACGACTTCGATAATGGCGGCGACGGCGCTGATTCCGATCCCTTGACAGAAAAATTATTCAGAGCATATAAAAATATAAATATAGCCATGTAATCGATTTAATAAGTGTTGTATTTTATATTCTCGTTTTATATTTAGCAGAGTTAGAAAGCAGGCTACACAGAGAATAATTCCAGTGAATTAATACGGATTTAATAATACGAGTATGTATGTATATTGTATTTTTGATACATTATCTGCCGAAGTTAGATTAAGGTCGACTTCAACTAAGAAAATATCAAAAACCTACAGCTGCTTACTTATCAATAAAGTCACAAGAACACTTTGTTAGAGGAACATAGTCTGATGTCTTTGTTTGAAGTAAATCTAACGTGAAAAATGTTTTACCTCGCCCTCCTCCCTCGGTATGAGAGACACATTGATGTCCATTTCACTGTCACTTCCATCTTCCTTCGGTATGACGGGCAACATGTACGAGTCCCGACTGTCCACGGCCAACGGTTTGTTGGACCTAACAGTGTCTTGAAGTACGGCGATTTGTTTCTTCAAAACTTCAGTTTCCTTCTGAAGTTTCGTTTCTAAGTCATTGATTTGTGACTTATAGCACTGAGTTAAAGTAGAAATCTGGAAGTTAAACGATTCAGAGCTTATTTATATGAAGTAAGTAGTGTGTTTTCGTTTACACTATCTCTATAATAATATGTTTAAGACGCTTTACGGCTCATTTTTGGAATAGAATTATAATACGAGTATCTATGATTTACAATATTGTTAAACTCTCATTTTCAGAGTACCGTATTTTTTTAGGTGTTTTATATTTACAGATTTTTACGGGACCCAAAGGCTATCGACAAACATAACGACAACTACGAAGCTGTCGCAACCCACGACCTTTCGTATCCTTTAAACATTAAAAGAAATGTTGCCACTCGCAATTACCCATGCAGTCCTACCAACCAACTTTACCAGCAGTTACTTTACTAGATAGATCGCTTGAGACCAACATAAGTAGATATGAACAATTAATTTACAGTCATATCCAACCCTGAACCCTGAACACGTATAACCTCGCGCCACATTGTGTCATGGCCACTGTCTTAAACGAATAAGGTAAGGTTATCATAACATTTCAAGGAACAGTTACATCGAGGTCATTGACTTACCTATTTTTTTTAATAAATAATAACTGACCATAAATAAGATGGCACATCTGACGGTAAATGTTTTCCATCGGCTATTGATTGGGCAATACCAGAGGAGTCACTAATATAGTTCTGGCTACTAACTTGAAAAGACGTAGAAAGAGACATTAGATGCGCAGAAG
This sequence comes from Panoquina ocola ocola, assembly GCA_018249155.1. Classification (NCBI taxonomy): domain Eukaryota; kingdom Metazoa; phylum Arthropoda; class Insecta; order Lepidoptera; family Hesperiidae; genus Panoquina; species Panoquina ocola. Next base: position 2,014 of record DWKA01000755.1, read on the forward strand.
TCGTTTTGCTCTGCTCTTTGTTCTGCGTATCTGTCTCTTTCAGACTCTTGTCAAGCTCCGTGGCGATGACTATACAACGCGTGCTATTATTCTTAATTATATAGCATCATACCTGCAGTTTATGCTGCGCTCTCTCGGCATCGAGCTGATGTGATAGCCGAGTAAGGTCGGCTTGGAGGCGGGAAGTGCGTTGGTTCGCGCGCGCCACTTCACCGCTCGCTTCCATCGCGCGTTTCTTAGCAGCTTCTAACTCTCCCCTCAACTCTGAGGATTGCTCTCTGTAATTGAAGAACATAATAATATAAATTATATACCTAGTAATTCGTGTTCGAGAGGTACACAGTAATATAGACACCTAGTAATTCATGTTCGATGTTTGAAACGAAAGTATGGTTAGGTCAGAAGTGGGTCAGATGTACCGATAAATACGTGACTCTAAATTTACTGGGTAACACACAACGCATATAGGACAATTAAATATAGGTGTTCTCTTAGCATTAGCTGATTTTTTTTATTCACTACCTAAACGAATAACATATTTTGTGTGTGATAGAAATAACATTATATTAATCCATGGTCAAAATTTATTTTTAAATTATTGGAATAGTTAGAAATACTCACTTTTTAACCAGGTATAGTTATTTCGAGAGACAGTAGATATAATAAGAATATATTATTTTATAAAAATCCCAAAGTTTCAGAAGAAGAATTATTTTTGTATATCTTTACTTACTGGACTGCGGTCAGTTTAGCTGACATTGTTTCAATCTGTGCTTTGAGTGCAGCGGTTTCTTCCTTTAGCTGTTCTTCTTGACTGTGATCAACAGTTTGATTTTGGCGTAACACCGCTTGAGCTCTCACCTAGAAACATAATTATATATTGCATGTAAAGAGTCATGTACAGAATTAAGTTAACAAATGATGTTATAGTAAATATAAAAAATATTTAGTGCATACTTTGTAACTTGTATATTCAGTTTTCAAGTCGGCCAGTTCAATGTTTGTGTTCCTCAATTTTTCATCTAACTCCGCACATTTGCACTCCAGCCGTTTCATTTTGTTATTTAGTTCAATCTTTTCTTCTCCTAAGTTCGTAATAATGTTTTCCTTCTCGCTAATCAACGATGTTATTTCCAAATCACATTCTTCATTCTTTCTCTTCTCATCTTCAAGATCTTGCATTAGTTTTGCGATAAGTTCTTTCTTTGAGTGTATTATGTTGTCTTTTTCTTTGCTATCTTCTATAGCATGTTGAAGTTCTTCTTTAGTCAATCTATTTTGCGTTTCTTCTGTCTTTATTTGTTCTTCGAGCAGTTTTATTTGTGTTTTCATTGCTGTTATTGTTCCTTCTTGGGTGTCAATAGTAGACTCCATCTTTAAAAATATCAATTAATAATATCGTAAATCTATCCCAATCATATTTTAAGTAAATATTTAGTAATATCAAATACTCGCAAGTGAACTTCAAGTAGAGAAAAAAGTATCATTGTCGGGAAAATAACTTCTACGGATTCCCTTACGCATTTAAAAGATAAAAAAATTACCAACCAACCTGAACAATTTTCTTTTTACTTTCGTCCATTTTATTGGTTAATTCCTTCATAGACCTTTCATAATCCTCCATTTCAAGGCTCAAAACATTTTTTTTCTTAACATCACGAAGAGCTTTCTCTAATTGTTCTTTTGTAACTTTATGTGCTTCTATTTCCGCGTTTAGTTGTTGATTTGCTGAGAGAAGTTCAGCTGGGGAATAATAAAAATAATATTAATATAACAAAATATTATCTAAGTAATTATTTTCTATTCAATATGAATACCTTCTATTTTTTCCAACTTTGCTGAGTCTTTAGTTGAATCCTCAAGGTTTTCAGTCAACGTTTTGACTTTAGCTTCTAGAGCGGAAATACTAGAGCTGTTTTCATCTTTTGAATGACCATCCACACTGTCACTGTCTACAGCAAGTTTTTCATTAATGGTCTTCTTTAATTTAGCTTTTTCCTGTTCAGAAGCTTGTAACTGACTTGTTGTTTCATTTAATTTCTTCTTGAGTTTTAGGGCAAAAATCCTTAATTTCGTGTACCTGTTTATATAAAAAATATGGAATTTTAATTTTGAGTTATTTAATACTATTCAATATAGTAATACAGGGCATGAAAATGTCCCCGCTATAGAATATAAAAAAAATTTGAGCATACTTACTTGTCTTCAAAAGTTTCATCTAAATCTTTCATACGAGCATGTTCTTCAGCTTTGGAAATAGTGGACGTTGACATATCTTCATTAGGAATATCTACGGCTAAATAAAACAGTAAATTAAAATATATTCATAGAAAGAAAATCAAGTAATAAACATACAGTAAATTACAATCTGTACCAGTAACATAATAATTATAAATTTTCTGTTTCAAATTTGCATACCTGAAGATTGTTGTTTGAGCCTATCATTGTCTTCTTTCAAAGTTGCAATAGTTAAATCTTTTTCAGAAAGACATTTTAGAGCATTGTCTCGTTCAGTTACTATTTCTGCGATTGCTTTATTAGTATTACACGTATTCTGCTCCGCCTCCCGCAAATCACCTTCCATCGTATTAATCTTTTTGAGCAGGCTATCTCTCTCTTCTTTGAAAACATCCCTATCTTTCTCTAAGGTATCAATAAGCCTTTCCATTTCAGCAATTGCTTTTTGTAATTTAAATATAGCTTCACCACGTTCTTTCAACACTTGATTGATTTCCTTCATCTCATTGAGTAGTTCAGAATTCTCTGTTTTGTAACTTGCTAATCTTGACTTAGCATTTTCATATTCTGAAACCAGATTGTCATATTCTTTGGACTTTGCTCGATGTTCTTTCATTTCAGACAGTAATGAAGCATTTTCTTGTTTATAACTTGACAATTTAGTTTCTAGCCGAACAATATCAGCTTGTAAAGAAATATTAATTTCAGAATAATTCTCAGCATCATCTTTTGGTTGCTCTAGAGATAGTTTAAGGGTATCTATTTCTTCTTTTAACAATCCATTTAAATCTACTAAATCTCCGTTTTCTTTCTTAATCGTATCATATTGATCTTGTAATATTTTCATTTCATGTTTCACCTCCTGAATTGCTTTTTCTTGAGCTTTCTTACATTTTTCTTGTATTAGTGTATTTTCATTTAACAGTTCTTCAGATTGCTTTTTTACTGTTTGTAATTCTACTGTCATCTTTTCAGACTCAGTTTTTAAGGTTTTATACTGGTTTTCTAACTCTACCAATGCATCCCTGGCATTCAGTTTTTCTTTTACCAATATAGCTTTTTCACTTTCCAATGCCTTAATTTGCAATGTTAGTTTTTCTTCGCTTTGGTTATCATTATTTTTCATTTCAATAATTTCATTTAATTCTTTGTTCCTATTATTTAATTGTTCAATACTGTTTAATAAATCGTTGTTATTGTTAGATAACATTGCCATTTCTAGGTTTACTTCCTTTATCTTATCATTTAGTACATTATTTTCATTATGTATTGTTGTGGTACTTTCATTGAGTATGTCATATTTAGATTTCATTTGATCTAATTCAGTTTTCAAAGAAGAGTTGATATTGAGGTTATCAGACACTTGTTGTTCTAACATTACAATTTGTGATTTAAGGTTTGAGGATTCATTCATTAATAGAGAAATTTGACTTTCATTATTGGTTTCATTTTGGGATGATAAAACATCACTTAATTGCTTCTCCACAATTTGAAGCTTCTCTTTTAGGGTTATATTTTCATTATTCAATTCATTTATTTTGTCATCTAGAATTTTCGATGCTTTAATTATTTCATTTTGCCATTTAGGAATATTTTCTGAGTAGTCTTTAACTGTTTTGGAAAGAATATATCGAGAACTTTTCAGTTGATTGATACATGCTGCACATTTTAAAATTTTATCTTTATAACTTTTTAACTTAATATTTGCCTTCTCTTTTTTAAGTTTTTCTGATTCATATAATTTGGTAATTTCATCAATTTTATTGTCATAAGTAGATATTGATTTCAAATTTGCATCATTTATCTGCTGAATATTGGTTTCCAGTTCTTGAATTCTTGTATTGAGTTCCTCTATTTTATTATTATTTGCTGCTTCTGAAATCATTTCAATTACATCAAAGAAATATGGAATATACAACAGTATATTTTGTATGTAGACCATCGACAAATGGAATAGTTTGGTCACCTGATGGCATGTAGACACCATTAGGTAATTTTGGTCATTGCCAGTAAAGATAGATAAAAAAAGGGTTGTTTAGCTGCTGACTTATGCAAGTAGCAAGCTCCCAAGAAAAATAATAATACCAGTAATGATATTAATGAGTTATCATAAACTGACATTATCAAGCAGGAGGGTCAGTATGCCAGACCATCCTATAGTAGCACATGAACTATAGTTACTGAACTTAAGATGAATAAATATTAAAGTACTACTAAACTAACTAATTTGAATAATTTATACAAGATGCTAGCAATACCTGTTTGAACTTTTTCTTCCAGTAATTGTAGTTGGTCTCTTTGCTGTAGACCAATATTATTAAATTCAGTTGTCCTACTTTCAAGTTCTGTCAACTGGTTGATAAGCTGTTCATTTTCATCTAGAAGTCTTTTGTTTTGTCTCTTCAGTGACACAACCTCACTATCAAGGTCTGATAGTTTTTGTGTTGCAAGCACAAGATTTTTATCTTTTGTATTCAATTCAATTTTATGATTATTAATCTCATCTAGCAGAGCATTGCATTTCCCATCTAGACTTTTTAATTTACTATTTGTAGCATCTATTTCAGTTATATAGGATAGTTTTTGCTCTGTTAATGAGTCTACTAGTTCTTGGAGTGTTTTTATACTATTTTCACTAGCTTGTTTAGCAGATTCACAATTTTGTAATTGGTGTTTTAAATTATCAAATTCATTTTGGATTTCTGTAATATTAAATCACTAATAAGTATTCACAGTTCAAAAAAAAATAATGTTATAATGCATAATATAATTCAATTTTTCTTACCTGTTTTGGCTTGTTTTGCTTTTTGAGCTAGAACAAGTAATCCTTTACATTTAGCAATTAACTCATCTCGACTTAGACCATCAAATGGACTTCTCTTAACACTACCTTCAGTATCCTGAAAAAGTTATAAACTATTAACACTAGTCATCTATGTTTGGCAAATATAAACAAATAATTAAAATTAATGTGAGACAAAATAGAAATAACTAAATTCTTTGCACAAAGTAAGACCCAATGGAATTATATTAATAGGGAATGGTACCTATAAGTAGCTTATCTTTGATTTTTTCCAATTAAATAAATGAACAAACTGTAATAATAACAAACATTTGGACTGAGTGCTACTACACCACTACCTTAAACCCTTTCCCTGTTTCCCTCGAAACATATAATATAAATTATTTGATGCATAAACAATCACTGATAACAAATTATTGAAATGTTATTAAATCACATAATCATATTATACATACTACACAGTAAAACACTTAAACAGCTTTGTACAATTCTGTCCATCAAGAAACACACAAATTATCACATATAATTAAATAACGATAATAGTAAGTTTTATTAGTGTTTAGTTATTTTAATACTGCTTCAAATATACCTTGGTTTCAGGTTCCATGATAAACTATAAAGAAAGTCTAAATCATTTTATCTGGATCTTACTGCCTAAAAGTTTTATTAAAAATATTTGTTTATACTATTTTCTAGGTAATAAATACTATTTATAAAATGAAAACAACTAAATTTCTACAAGTTTATAGAAGATGCTGCTTGCTGAAGATGATGAGGATTATCACATCACTCACTCACGTCATATTTCATATCACGTCATTTATGTCACAAACGTCAACTGCCTGATGACCTTTTGACGTTAACCAAAGCCAATATTTTTATTTATTTTTAATTGTTTGGTGCATTTACACGCTGTCCAGGCCTTGGCCACCAGCCTCTGCCACATACATTGTCGCCTCGGATTCATCTGTTAAATAGGTTAAAAAGCGTCTATAAGTTTGGAGTTTGTTACTAAGTTATATATATTATTAACACAGTAGTAGGCTATTTATAAATATGTACCCTGTGCTAATGAATTCAAATGTAAAATAATAAGTATCATGATAACACTTATGCATAAAGGTGTTTTACTGTTTTATTATGAAGGAGAAGATGTGGCAAAATAAACTCCTGAGTTTAAAAATGTATAGTATGTCCTAACAATATATTATATTATTGGAATACGTCTTGAATATCACTTAGTAATAATATTAAAGTAGTTTTTTTTACCTATAATGCCATTGATTATATACTATTTTAGCTTTAAGAAAATGGCGGCCTGGCCACAGAGCACAGAGTGTACATTTTTAAATGGCGGCTCTAGTCACTGCTGCTTTCGTTTTATTGCGTGAATATTGAACGATAAATCATCAAATCGCGTATAGTTCTACTAATATAAGTTTCAATGCATTATTGAAATGTGATTACGTTTTACGTTTTATAGCTTTATTCTTTTCTACAACTAACCAGGTAAGCCGAATAACTTGAAAAGCAATAAGATTTCTTAGTCGGAAATCTTGCGGGGCGCGTCCATCGGTAATATTATTGTTGGAATGCGTTAACCAGTGTTCAGTGCAGTATTTATAGTTGTCACTTAATATTATGTATGAATATTCGGGGAAATTTCTTATGAGAATTACTTTACAACATGAGGAATTGAGGATGTCGTCTGAAAAACGGTGGTAGTAATATATTGAATATCAACGCAGAACGTGACGTGCACGACGAGGGAGAATGTCGAGTGATGAAGACAAACCGCCTGCGCCGCCTGTGCGGCTTACCAGCAACCGGACGACGGATCGCGGCGACTCCGTGGCCTCTGTTGACATGAGACCGCTTCCAAAAGGTACGACCGTCAGTCGAAGCCATCCAATGAACAGACCAAATGCATGACTCATATTATTGTTTTTGCAAAAAACGAATAATTATCCCAGTAGACAATAGGCACATTCAAATTAATTTCAATACTTTTTGTAGCCATTGTTATGTTTAATATAGGCAGAGCTTAGTCTCTTTAATACAGTGTAGCAATGTGAATTAAATATTAATTAAGTTCCAGTGTTTTAAGAATTAGAATGAACATTACAGAACCAGATGATGGAGGGGATAGAAAAAAGAAAACATTGAAGGCAAAGATAAAAGGATCAAAAAGCACAGCACACAATGACAACAAGCCTAATATTAGTTATCCAACAAATTTTGAACATACTGTGCATGTTGGTTTTGATGCGGTGACCGGAGAGTTTACAGTAAGTAAAGTTGTATTATTTCCCTCATCAGTAAGCATTACACCTAAAAGTGTTTATTTACTGAAGATTGAATGATTGAACACACAATGTTTGCAAACACTTCAAGTGTGTTGAAGCTTTTCACTAAATACATATTGGTTTGGCATTAATGGCAATAGGTACAACACTACGTGCTTTAAATTGGCAGCTATTGCACATCCTTTTGTGGTTGTCACTGAAATCAGCATGTAGCACTCATAATAATAATCTATTATGCTTTTTAATGCCTATTTTGGTGATACTATATAAACAAATAGGACACAATACATTTTCACTTAGCTGTTTACATTTGAGACCCTTTTTTGTTACGTAAATGAAGTATGTATTATTCCAAAGAGCTTAAAATGAGCTTAACTATAATGATTTATTTATTGCAAATTATGGCTTCAGTGCTTCATTACATAAGCAGTGTAGAATCAAAAAATGGTTATCCATTTATTATAAACATATCATTGCCATGTATTTTTTATGTTCAAATTACCTACACAAGATATATTAAAATAATAATTGTATACTTATCAAGTGTATTCTAAGTGAGACTTCAGTATTTTAAATCTTTTAGCCTTCCTTAATATTATAGATTTAGAATGATATCTATGTAGATTATTTAGTTTAATTAAATTAGAACCCATGTCCTTTAAAACATATATCTCTGTGCTCTATAAAAGCATGATAATAGAGAATGGTAAATTATAGTAAGTCTCACCTGAAGAGTGAAGACTGAATAAAATGTTTGAAAATAGGATTGTACTGTAGATGTTATTTATAACAAATGATATCATTGATGTCCATACCTGTTCTACTCTATAATTATCCATATTATTGAGTTCCATGTATTACCGCTTTTGTTTCAAGCTGCCTCTAACAGTAAGTAATAGTTTGTTTTAATATGTAAAGTATGTCTTCATTTTATTGTATTTTTTAAATATTAGTAATTTGATGACATACATGTATCACTTTCTTTATCATATCTACTACCACATTCTAAGCACATTTCCACACTGAGGGTTATAGTTGTACCAATAATTTGTCAATAACAATCTGATTAAATTTCCTTACCACACTTCTTCGAATAGTGTTGCATATACAATTTATTATAAAAATAGACAGATTTAATGATTCATTGTAGATTGTATAGGTATGCAATTTTAGTTGTAAGTGCAACTTAAGCAATCTCACATATCTGTAGTTTTTGTTGCTTACATTACATTTTGTTCATGCTTGTCGGTGTCGCTTTATTTGCCAACAATATTGGACACATTTCCACAGTTTTAAATAACAAATCAACAAAGTTGATGACTGTTTAAGATAATTACGTAAATTACTATACTAGTAACTTGAAGAATGAGCATGGTATTCTGTATAATTATTTTTATAATCTACTATTAAATTTTGATACAATTTAAATGTAATGTTATTGAGGATTTTGCTTGGATCAATATGATGGTTGCTTGTTGGCACAGGGTATGCCTGAGGCTTGGGCGCGGCTGCTGATGGCCTCGAACATCAGCAAACAGGAACAGAAGAGTAACCCACAGGCAGTGCTTGATGTATTAAAGTGGTACGATGCGTCCGCCACGCAGCCACCACCCTCTAAATACATGACTTCTGCACAGATGCATACAACACATTCAGGTGACTATTTTACATGTATGTAATTAATTATCATTTTTTTTATAGTTTTATTACAAACTATTTAGTTGTAGGTACTGATAACGTTTGATTGATAACATAATGTTACTGACCTTTTTTGAATTCAATGATCAAACTTTTATTTATATCTTTCGTATGATTTTAGATAGTTGTAGTAATTATTCATTAACATTTTTATTACAGGTTCCTCAGTGTCTCGAGTTTCTTCCAGCAGTCCGTCGTCTTCTACGCCAACGGATACGGAGCATCCAGAACCGCCGCCGCCGCCCCCGTCACGACCCGATCGTACCAAAAGTATTGTACGTAACCTCGGTTTTTTACTGTAATAGCGAATAGGTGACACACTTAACAATTTATTTCGTACTCTTCAATGAAAAATATCAGGCCCTCATCAGCGCATTGTGAGTTGAATTGCAATAAGCAGCTCCTGTTTTAATCAGTTCAAAAAATTTAAAAAATTTGAGTTGTTGAACAATGTTTGGGTTATGTAAAGGCTAATAAATGAGCATATCAGCCAACTAATGTCAATTAGCTACCAACAGAAATGATAGACTTCAGCATTTCTGAAATTTACCTAATTGTTGCTGAACAAGGAGAATACTAGAGCCTCCATATTATTTGGCTCATCGACTATTGTAGGTACTCATAACAATGTCAATTGATTCAAGAAAGGAGTAATTCAAGCTAGAAAAGATTAAGCTGTGTAGTGCAGAGATTAATGGGAGGGACTTGCTGTTATGACATTAATTTATGTATTCAGTTACCCTGACAAAGTGACATTATGTCTATTTTATTATTATTTAGCAGAATGCTCAACGAGTTTTAGGAAATGACCAAGGATAAACCTTCAGAAAACACAAACACATCTGAGTATAATGACATTATTTGTTAGTCTCAAATATGGATGGTTTGTAATGTAAATTATTTTTACAGTATACCAAGCCCATCGAGGAGGAGGAAGCGCCGCCGCCGCGGCCCGCCCCCGCGCCCGCGTCCCCACCACATGTGCCTCTTACACCTATCACTACGCCTTCGGTAAGTACATTCAATATACTGATATTTTGAGAGGTAATGTTTGTGTGTATGTTTCTAATCTATATCTAATCTTTTTAATCTAAATCTAATCTTTTAAACTAGTCATTCGATTTTAAAAATATTTTGTTATTAGTATACTGTTATCACTAATCGATGCAGTGAACATAGGGACATTGAGATGCTTCTCGAGTAGCTAGTAAAGGTTTTTTGCTCATTAATATTAGGAGGGTCTATTAATAAAAGTTTGACACCCAAATGTAACCTTTCATGTAGCTGACCCAGAAATTCTATTTTATAACTCTTCTATTTAAAAATGACCATGACCGCTCTGACACGAGCGTAACGACTAATAAGACGAATGAAATAATACTGATGATGTTTTGTAGATATGCAGTAGGGCGGAGGTAGCGGCGGCGCCGGTGCCGCTGGACCGCAACAAGAACCCCGCGGCCGCGCCGCAGACGCCGCCCGCGCACGCGCCGCCCGCCAACGGAGCGCCCGCACCCACCGACACTGGGTATGACATCCATCCATCCATCCTCCACTACGTCCACCAGTGGACATCAAAAGGCTGCTAGATAGATAAATAGATAGATTGGGTCAGGGTCCCAGGTTATAGAAACATCACTTGTTTTACTTGATTGATTGAAATACTTATATTGATTGTTGAAATAACTTAATTTTACAGAAATTACGATAATTGTGGTGTAATCTTTTATAACAATTTGTTGCAGACGTTCAACTGGACAGCAACAACGGAAAAAGAAGATGACAGATGAAGAAATTTTAGAAAAATTGAGAACAATTGTTAGTGTCGGCGATCCAAATAGAAAATATACTAAAATGGAAAAAATTGGTCAAGGGTGTGTAACATTATTTTATTTACCTCAAATTAAGTAGTTAGAATGGATCTATCAGTGGCTGGACTGTAACTTAAGGTTGTCTATGCAAATCACGTAAATAGTCTTTTATTTTTAATTTCAGAGCATCAGGTACAGTGTATACAGCTATAGAGACGTCCACGGGTATGGAGGTAGCGATCAAACAAATGAACCTGAGCCAGCAGCCCAAGAAGGAGCTCATCATCAACGAGATCCTCGTGATGCGGGAGAACAAGCACAACAACGTCGTCAACTATCTCGACAGTTATCTTGTTAATGAGGTACGATTTTGTTTTAAACCTGACCTAAAGTATAACTTAGTAAATTTGACAACATTAAAATTCGTTAACGGGTTTTCAAATTATTAGACAAAGTTATTATTTTATAGACTATATTGATAATTTATAATTATAGCCTTCAAATGGTCCAAGAATTTTTGATATCAGTTTAGTAGTTTATAAACCAATTTGCTACAAACATAAAAATTCAATTAGTGTAGATAACTGTTTATCTATCAAATATTTTATTTCCCAATTTCAGGAGTTGTGGGTAGTAATGGAATACCTAGCAGGCGGTTCGCTCACTGACGTAGTGACGGAGACTTGTATGGATGAGGGGCAGATCGCGGCGGTGTGTCGCGAGGTGCTCCAGGCGTTGCATTTCCTCCACACTAACCACGTGATACATCGCGATATCAAGTCTGATAACATCCTGCTGGGATTGGATGGCCAGGTCAAACTAAGTGAGTACTGTGATCCTACCGACTGCGCCAATTTAGTGTATAAAATGGAAGCTATACGAATGCAGAGGGATACAAGAGGGTTATATGAAATAATATATATTAAAATATTTAAAACTACCTCCTTAATAAACAACACTAATAATGTACACTACATTGTGCGGATTTATATTATTTTTATCTAAGTATGGAAAAGCTGCAAATCCGGTTTATTAACTTTCCCATTAACACTGAACATCCAAATTACTAAGTGATAAACTTAAAAGCAATTGGTAAAAATATTTTATTAACAAAACTCTTTTTTCACAGCTGATTTTGGTTTCTGTGCGCAAATATCACCGGAACAGAATAAAAGGACAACAATGGTCGGAACGCCATACTGGATGGCGCCTGAGGTTGTTACAAGAAAACAGTATGGTCCTAAGGTAAATTCTAAATACATCTGTTTTATTCCTTTGCGTATAAAACAACAGTAATATATCTAAAAAAGGATTATATTTCAAGCTATACTATTTATTTACATCAGTAAGAAAAAACACAGACAAGTAGCCAAATATGTACATCAAAATTCAAAGAGTTATGATAAAGACATGTTCCTGAGACTAGCGCACTCAAACAATTTTTCAGCTTTGTAATCGTTGTATATCATATTTCATTATACTCAATGCATTACGATAAATTAATGTTAGCTGTCAGTACACTTTCCAATAAAAATAATCATACTGCAAAAGTAAAATTGTTAATTTCTTAAATATTCCATATTTTTATTATAGGTCGATGTATGGTCGTTGGGTATAATGGCGATAGAAATGATCGAAGGCGAGCCTCCGTACCTGAACGAGAACCCGTTGCGAGCGCTGTACCTGATCGCCACCAACGGGAAACCCGACATCAAGGACAAGGACAAGCTCAGCACAGTATTCCAGGACTTTCTCGATCAATGTCTCGAAGTTGACGTAGAAGTACGCGCCACTGCGCTCGATTTGTTAAAGGTAATTTCAAATACTTACATTAAAACACCGACGGAGATGTGGGTGAGAGTGAAATTCAACTATAGTCGTATTTTTAATTAGACTGAGTAAACTGACGTTTTCGGTGTTGTCAGTTTTTGATGAAATAAAAATAGTGCTGT
>DWKA01000756.1:0-14820 GCA_018249155.1 Panoquina ocola ocola
CGATGTACCTATATAACTCATTTTGGCCAAAATGGCGCTTTAGCATTTTACGCTTTCCACTGACGATATGATGATATGGTAAAGTATCATCATGTAGTCATCAGTAGTAACTTGGCAAGAGATTAAAAGAGACATTAGAGTCGCAGAAGTCGTTTTGCTCTGCTTTTTGATCTTCGCATCTAACTGTCTCTTTCAGACTCTTGCCAAGTTAAGTACGTGTCAATGATTATACGAACCGAATTGCAAATATAACTTTCCGAAGCTTAACGAAAAAACATTTTCTATTCACTAAAATAAAATCTAAGTAAGCTATAAAATGTCGCAAAGAATAAGTATCAACTTGCGATTTATATGGATTTGAACGTTGAAATTGAAAATTGTACCAGTTTAGTGTGTTAGCATGGAATAAATATTTAATAGCTGAGCTCAACACTTTCTGGGAAACCCGTTTCGTACGACAAATGTGTACAAAACAGTGCTAATGTCGGTTATATTTTTCACGTAAAATACATTTTCATGTGCTGTGCTTATGATTTATAGCGCTATTATCATAGCTGTTTGCTGGCGTTTTTTTATTACTAGGAACAGAATATGTACATCGGGTGCTTTGTGAATTAAAAAGAAATGCAAATTCATTAAAGATGTAATACATTAGTTATAAGTCAAGATATTGATATAACGAACTTTTTAAATAATGCAATTTGTTTCTGCTTAATTTTAGTAAGACTTTTCGTATACATTAGGTATAGTTCTGTAATATCTTTATGCAGTTTTGACCGTTGAATACGAAGTTGAGTACGAAAAAAACTTACCCACAATTTTTCATTTCAACGAAAATGAAGGACAAGGTTTTTGCTACAAATACGCAAAACAAAACATCTTTTATCCGACGTTTTTGTAAGCACACCTCGGATTTACCTATACGCCTGATATAAATTCAAGTCACGATTCTTGGTAGCTTACAAAAAATAAGACAGACAGAGGGATCAAGTGATTTTCGTGACAGTATTTGGGCGGGCTCCATCTCAGTTCCTCCCACGCAATCTGAAGACAGATGAGGTACCTAAAGGCTTTGTTTAGTTCAGTAACGTGATGTACTTCACAATAAAAGTTAGGGCGTACAATTTTCATTTATGTATTGGTTTGTTACTTATTTTTAGAATATAACCCTAACATCCATAGTATAGTCGTCGATACATAAGTTGGCAAGAGTCTGAAAGAGACAGATGCGCAGAACAAAACAAAACAGTATGAAGAATTATGAAGTGATTTTTTTTATGTCATTGGCAATAAAGTGCCGGTTTAATCGTATTAACAAGCTATACATACATATTATGTACCTACTTCTAAACTGCCATATAAGAAGGATACATATAAAATAGTATTTGACTATTTTATTTATAAATTAAACATTGTTTCTAAAGATGGCTCTACCATTCACACTAAATCTTCTCGTGTGTTACGGCCTTGAATCAGTTTGAATCAAAGAAGTTACACTTTAAAAATATATTTTAAAACATAATTAAAAAGTGGTTATTGTAACAAAGTAGTTTAATAGGTCAAGTTGTTGGTGTTGGGACGTTTAACTTCTACACGGAACGGGTCTTTGTCCCGCGTCGGGACCCTAATAGGCTGCTATGCTTTACGTAAATATCTTTGCAGCAACTTTGCATGCTAAAGTTTTGTTTGAAAATGTTAAAGTTCGCAAACGATACTCATGGTAGCGTATTTTTTTCAATATTCGTGAATATTGCCAACGTAGTAATTGAAAGAGTTCATTGCTTTCATGCATTTATTATCCATATAAGGTCAAGACAGTCATAATGGTATCGCATGGTATGATTTTTTGTGTACGGTTCCACCATGATTTTTTTGTGATTTCCACCTACTTACATATTACGCCTATTCTATGCTATGTATCTATATGACGACTGTCCTACTAGTAGGAATATCGAAAAACAATTGGTAGGTTTGTGACGACATTAAAGTAGGTATTTACTTGGGAGTTTGACTTAAATAAATAATTTGTTATTTTCTAGAACATTATTACGTACGGATATGGTTCGTTCTTTTCTCAAACATTGACCATTTTACAATGTACGGATATGGTTCAATCATACATTTTGCAATTGCCATTCAAGACCACGGAATAAGGCCACTAGACTGCTATATTCTCGAAGCGTAATTAATCTCGTATCCGATACGGGTGCATTATAAGACATACATGCGAACTAATCGAGTTGGTGATCCAATTGCAGATTCAATTAAACTTTGACATGCTTCGTGAAACGCCTGATGCGAATCCGTGATTTGTCACGTTGATCGGGTAATTACTTATATGGTACTTGTAGCAAATATAGTTATTACTAGCTGACCCGGCAAACGTTCTTTTACCTTATAAATTATGGCCTTATAAAATGGCCGTAAAAAATAGGGGTAAAAAAGTAAAAATTTAGGGTTGTATGTATTTTTTAATGCCAGTAAAACTTTAAAAAAATTTAAGGGTGAAAAACCTTTATCACTTAGAGGTATGAAAAATAGATGTTGGCCGATTCTCAGACCTACCCGATATGCACACAAAATTTCACACAAATCGGTTTAGCCGTTTAGGAGGAGTACGGTAACTAACACTGTGACACAAAAATTTTATGTATTAGATAATCAATATCAAAATAAACAGGAAAGCCTCTTCACTCATAGTTCATAAGAAAGCGTAGCGAAAACTTTTAGAAAGGACCGTTTTCCGCGTAAGCAAGTATTCGCAAAAGGAGTAGATATAATAAAAAAAATAAAGCACAAATTCACGCCTCGTACCCCAAAACGGTTTACTTCAAAGCTCCAAATAAATAATTTGGGGTGTGAATTTGTGTAAGGATTTCCATAATTTGGATAAACAGAAACATCTATTTATGCGGAAACATTTTTATACGGAATCTGTGATTGCTCACAATGTCAACCTAAATTTGAGAGCGTTGTAAGCGTAATCGACACTATCTAGGGTTGCCACGCCATAATCTGTGAATCAATGTTTATACTCGACGTACTAGTATTTATTCCTGATTTCTAATTACCCGTGTATACGATGTACATAAAAAAATATAAGTTAAGGAAACCAAAATCAGTTAGACATTTGTTTACTTTTTCATTTCATTTTACATTTCTTCATTTTTTTGCATCGATAACAAGCGTATAAAAGCCGATATGGGGATGCCATGAAAATTTCCGTCATGGCGCTCGCGTAATGGTCACGATTCACCCTCTACCAATTTTAAAAACGAACCAAAATAAGTATAACTTAAAAAAAATGTTTCGTTTGTAAATTGCCAACCCTACGCGCGGATATTCGCAAGAGTAATTGGAATGAGGAATACCGTGACGATTATTGCTTTACGACCTCCTTTCCTCACAAAGCCTAAACAGTAATGTATTATTATGTGGACCACTTTAGCGCTCAGCGAATCTGTGGTAAAAAAATAAGCAATTATATATTTCGTTAAGAGTAAGGCTTTACGTTACATCTAGTTCTAATTCACAGGTAACATCTATGTTTCCTATGAAAGGGATTTACTATGGACAGATGACATATTTAATGCACGACTACATTGATAAGTTGTATTCTTATCACATGATTGCAAGCCAAGAAAGAATACAAAATTTACTGTGTATTTATAAAAATAATATTAACGGCTAAGATGTTACTGGCATAATAAATATATATTTTATCAATTCCAAATTCAAATTTTAAAATGTAAATTATTTTTAATTTTCGAACATAAAACCCTAAATATTTAGGCATTACGAACCAACCAAAATTTCTAGCTTGCTTACAACACATATGTGCTTAAATGGTGCATAGAGCAAATAGGGAAGCCAAAGTAAAACGTAGAAGGGTTTTTAATTAGCGGAGGTACAATAGAAATTAAACTTAGCTGTGTTTTAAATGAACATCCTTTGTTTGAAGATGTTAATTCACACCGCGGAAATATTTTCACATGTCTCTTTGATAAATAAAACTGGAGAAAGCCATGATGGGCTAGCGGTTAGAACGTCGGTTTTCCGGTCCGAGTTATTTTCCTTTCAAATGTACTTTTCGGTTCGTCGTAAATACTTTCTTAGTTACTATTTACCATACATAGGGAGGTCTAAAGTATATATTTATGTAATTTGTTTGATAAGGGGTATCACTTAAAATTTGTGTCAGTTTAAAAATTACGAATTAGGTATGGTTTTGGTGAAAATAAATGGAGGTAGGAGTTTGTATGTAGAACCAAACATTTCCTGATAAGTTATTTAAAAAATAATAATAGACGAATACATCGCGCGGAAATTAAAAAAATCTACTAAAAAAAAGTATATTTTGCTATTTAGTGACTGACTGACTGACATAGTGATATATCTATCTATCAACGCACAGCCCAAACCACGGGACGGATCGGGCTGAAATTTGGCATGCAGGTAGATGTTATGAAGTGGGCATTCGCTAAGAAAGGATTTTGATCAATTCCACCCCCAAGGGGATAAAATAGGGGATGAAAGTTTGTATAAAACTTTGTCAATTTTAAACCGATCGCACTGAAATTGAATATTGGATAACGATACTCTTAACGCGAGCGAAGCCGCGAGCAAAAGCTAGTATACAATAAAGAAATACGTCTGCTAACGTTGCATAGTGAAGTGTAGTGAGCTCGCGTTGGACTTCGCTGAGCATGTAATTCTATTGGTAACAGTTACAGGTCAGCAGAGCGACACGTCGCAAAACTCATGGCACGACTTCACATCTTTAGCGTTGTCGTATGGGGTGTGTATGACACCGTGATTGAAAAAAAATACATATTTCTTTCTTTATCTATTTACGCATACCTCCTAAAATATTCGTAATTTAAAATTAGATTTTATAAATTTTATTAAAAGTGTAGGTATTTACGAGTGTTACTTTTAACTTCGTGTAATTCCTTCATATTCAGTGTGTAGTACTTTTACTGATATTTTTACCCTTACATGTACTTATCATTTTAATTTCCATCTCAATATAGCAAGCAAGCGCGGCTCCCGTCGTAGTACCAAGAAGTTGTGTGAAATTTACGGTTAGTGTTTTCGATTTTATAGTGTGCTCCCTTACTAATACCTCCTGCGAACTACATAAAAGCTGTAATCGTAAACTTTATCGCACTTCCAACATTTGGGGAATGGAATGAGCGCCCGGATACATAGTTTTATTTTTGGTATTTCCGTAAGTGGTCGTCGTGTACGAACAAGTATGTAAAGAGAGTTTTGATATTATTATGTTATACCGCGAACTTAGTCGATACACTAATTATTATTTATCTCATAAGTTGTATTTGATGTGCGTTAAAGTTTAATTTAAAATCAATTTCAAGATTGATCACGTCTATATAATAATATACTTATCGATTAGAATTAGGTATCTACATATTTGTGTGGTTACAATATATTATAACATTAAATAATAATAATAATATAAATTTAGTTATCGTGATTACCTATCACTAAAGCACCCACGAGCTAAATGCTAGACTTAATTTTATTATAACTAAGGCACCCAATAAAGTTTGCCATTAATGCCTTATAGCCATTCAGTTTTAGTACTCAGGTATTTCAGTTTACCGCCAAAGAATTCTCGGCAATACACCTGAACTAACTTCTCCAGTGACGGGTCGTAGCCTCGTAGCTACACAATTTTATTAAGTTAGCCGTTAATTGGTCGTAGCCAATATAGTTTTGCTAATGAAGCAGAATTCTGAAGGCCACACTCCAGGTAATATGGCATACATCACGAGTGTTTGCTCGACGCACAAATACTTGACCGCGCCGCTGAAAGCCCACACGTCCATTCTATAGACATAGCTTTTCAATGATTAATTATTACGAAAATATATTCTATATGATATACCTCTTTAACTAATTGGGAACAGGATGTTGGAAGAAAAAACGTTTGTACTACCAAAACGGAGTAATAGAGAGAATAAATATAGTTATCGTAAGGATTTAAAGTTAATATCAGAAGTACCTATATCGATATTTTTATTTATACATCTGATATTTGACAGAAAGTCGAGAACAAATAAAAAATTCACCTCTTTTAAAACTTTATCATGAAAAGGAAAACATTGTATAGAATATCTGAGAGCATCGTATTAATGTTTTATTTTATCGCACTTACTAGCAGCGGGTCGTAGCTATTTTACCTATCCGATAATCTATTTAAATTATTTACTTAGAAATGTCAGCATAGCAGGTATTTCAGCCAGTTAGGTCTTCTTCATTCATATTAAACAATTCTGTCATACAGATATGCGAGTATTAGCCCAAGAGCTAGTATACCCTCCGACTAACGGATTTCTGTAAGGCTAGAAATTTGTGGAGTGATGAATCAAAGTACACCAAAGCCAATAACAATGACCTGGCAGGCATCAGCCCTGCACAACATCACCAATTTTATTTTTTTAAATTTAAAAAATTAATACGAAAAAAACCCTTGCTTCTGTAAGCTTAAAAATTTTATATAATTTAATTTATTTATTGATAATTACGGATAAAAATTTACAGGCGATTTGGGTAAGCACATCTATCTGGCAGGCGAATCGAAAGGTGCATAGTTTAGGGTATAACTACGTGCATAAACATCCATCTAATATAACCCTATTTTACACCTCTAACTAATAAATTTGCTAAGAGCAATTTGTTTGTTTATAAAGTTGTGTCCATAGTGGTAATAGCAATATGAATAAACAGTCCGAAGCCGCACTACTAAACACCAACTGTAATCTATTAACTAGAAGACAAAATAACTACAATACCATTAAGCAACGAGGCTTGCTTAGCTCACGATTGGATTTAAGTATTCATGGGTTAATGAATAAATGATGGCAATGAGGGGATGCGATCGATGCAGGCCCGATATCAATGATCGGAATAAGTTTTCCTGAGAAAAGTGAATACCCCTTTCCGGGTTGCTTCTATTCTTTTCGGACATAAATGTCGAAAGGGTAAGAGCAGATATTAACAACCTTGCTAATGAATGCGGTTTGACAGATGTCAAATCGAACCCTACCTTCATTTTCCGAACAATCGTATCAGCTCCGGGACAGCACATTGAATAACAAAATGTCCTGAATTATAAATCACAATACGGAATATTATTTTACTCAAATTGGCCTTAAGACGCCAAGACGAGTTACACGAAGTAACATTCTCATTTAAAATGTTTCAAAGGAATATTAAACAGGCAACTTTTGTGTATAAAAACCTGAATGCATGAAGATTGCCCCATTCACGTTGGACAAGGTAATACTCATATTCTATAAATAAATAAACAACTACGAAAGACATAGGTGTAGACGTAACGGTGGAACACAAAGCACGCGAAATCTTTCTTAAATATTCCTTTCTTTCGTAATCAAAGTGCTGCGTTTGGGAGATAAGAATTCCCAACGCGCCAAAACGTTGACTGCCGATGTATGAGTATCGCAGGAGGACGGTCGGAATTATTTCACTCATACATTTATCAAATAAATTTCGGAAGGCAGCTCCCACAGACATTTTACAATTTAAGCATGTAAGCTTTGTATTTATTACTTCCACGAATTTCTATCTATCTGCAGAAATTTGAAGCCGTACGAAAGTATAAAGATATAGAACTTAAGCTTTGTATTATGATCGTGTAAGGAGCGAAAACACCACAACAATAAATTGTCCCCGAAACTCATATATGGAAATATGTGAAAAAAGGAGGGCTTAAGAGATTGGGAATCTCAGTCGCAAATCTTACGAATACATAATCTTCCCTTAAAATCGTATATAAATAAAAATTATGCGTTCGCGGATTATTTAAAGTAACCGCTGGTGCGATATTTCAATAAAGATCCTTAAAGCGTGCAGATTAAACATGAAAACTTTTGTATTTGCTTAGCGTTTCACGGTTGATATAAGTGGATTGCGAAAGTTTCGAGGATGAGCATAAAATGCTCGAGTTGGAGAAAAGAAAAAATCAACATTAAGAAAGTGTCGCAATAACCGGGAGTGTATTTTTGTTACCTTCGTAAGTTCTCTCGTAGATGATCGCAGCCGCCAGATGGAAATACAAATGATGTTTACTAAACAAAGTTTGGCACATACACTTAAGCTACTTGTCCCGTAGTCGTTGTTCTGTGCTATACCTATAATTTTAGTGTATTTTATTGTTTCAACATTTACAACGTAAACAAGTCGCGTCGCGGCGTTTATCGCTATCTGGATACCATCTAAGTACTTTTATACAAGCCCTTGAGCAGGTGTTAGATTCACTCGTATATTTTTAACGTTATGAATGAAAGTAACTAACATTAGTAACATTGAGGTGCTATTGTAATAATTCCAGCACAACAGCTACATCAAGACAAGGAAGCAGACAAATCCCTTACTCCGATAAAGCTATACGATAATAAAGCTACACACACTCGTACAATAGCTTGAAACAGAGACACATTACGTCTAATTATGTGGTCATTTATATTGCCTTATATTACATGTAACGAAGCACGAAGTCATTATCCTTTAGGAAATATGAATTTGCTTGGCATTCTCTAAAACTCATCGGGTGGAATGACGTAGACGGTCTCTTACGATGATCGTTAATTTGCGATAAAGGACACAATGATAGTAGTGAATGAAGATGGGCGGGCCGTATCAAGGTAGGTGGAGTCTGATCACACTCCACTTGGGAAGTGTCTTGGCAAGCTTCCGAGAATTGCAGCTAAGGCTGCCAACACGCTGTTCCTCACGTAGTCGTAAAGTGAAGAAAAGTAGCGACACAGTTTAACACTGCTGCTGCTGTTTATAAAATTATTTTTGGTTAATTAATAAATAAATAAAAGAAAAAAATAAATAAGTAAAGTTCTTATTAAACGAAGCCGTGATGGTAGTTATAGAAGACATAAAACATAAAAAAATCGAGAGAACAGTTAATAATTAATATGCAATTTACTAATCATGTTCTACTAAGTAAAAAATTGTTAAGAAGAAATAGAAACTAGTCCTTAATACACGAAAACTATTTTAGTGCTTGTATTTGAGTCTTTGAGGCTTGCGGTAAAATGCTTGTCTCGTATTCCTCTCAACGTAAGTTTAAATTGGTATTATGTATTTTAAACATACATAGTGTTTGGCGTTTACAAACGAACGGTAAGTCAATCCCAATTAAATTCTGGAGTAAGATTGATATATAACACAACGAGAATACCATATCGTCTTTCGTAAAGCCCGAAGAGCTGACTTGAAAACTGAAGGATAGATAAGAGTTAGGAAGTGGTCAGCGTCCACGTTGTCTATGAATATGCGTTTAAAAAAAGAACAATAAAGTACAAAAGAATTTATTGGACTGGTGAAGCTGCAGGAGAACTCGAAGTAATCTGAGATGCTTTATCATGAACAGTAGATGACGTCTCGAGCGCTTATGTCATGCAATTGACTACAACGAACCAGGATATTAAAGACTCGTGAGGTTCAATATGTATTCAGTAATTATGCTCGCAGAATGGGGAAATATATGTCCTCCTTTTTTAACACAATATCTAACCAGCGTTAGGGACGTAATGCATTTTAACACTGACGAACATTTTAACAATAACCCTTTTTTGACAACATTTTAAAATTCGTTTTTTAAATACAACCACCTACAAAGCTTGAGTGATGGCCGCTTTGCATTAATGATAATGATATTTATAATGAAATTTACAAATAACCATTATTTTGCTAACCCATTATGCTGTCTTCTAACGCGAAAATAAATATTATAAATTAGTTTAGTTAACTAAGCAATAAAAGTATTCAGCGAGGTAAATTTCTATCATGACAAAAACTCAAAAGACGGGTATTATTAGAGCGGTGTTTGCAAATTTTCGAGATTCGTCAACTCATGGTAGGGTCTTGGCACGGCAGATGAATATTATCTATTCATCGAGAGGCCCTCTCCATTGCGACCTTAAATAGGACTACTTGAGGAAAATATATTAAAATAACAATGTGAACATGAACCTCAGGTATCTATTGTGCGAACGAAAGAACTTTTTTTGTATATCAAAAATATCTTAAAAACATTTCTGTAGCGTTTAAGAAAAATTACCTATTCACGGCACATTTACATATTTTCTTTCTACTATCGAACGTTTAGTTCGAATGATAAATGAAACAGGTGTTTAAATTCTAAAAGCGATTTTGATTGATTTAGCTGCGTACGCGAGCGTTATGGTTTAAATGTCAATTTAATAGATAAAACGGAGTGAAATAATGAACTGACGGAGTCGGGCACATAAAATACGATTTTATCGTACCGTGGGGAGGGACACGTATTCGAATATCGTAATAAAAAAGTCACAGATGTCAAATTTATGACGTCGGACCATTGTAAAGAGATTAAAAGATTTACTACGAGTGAGGGCAGTCGCTACGCCGGTGCTACGGAGCTACGGTGCTATGTTGTAGTTTCACAAGGGATCAATTTTACATGTTTAATAAACTTGTTATGCATTTATATTGCAAGATATTGCTATTTGCATGTTATAGCTCGCTGACCAATAACGGTCCCGTAAAATAAATGTAGCAGTAGTTTGTAGGGCGATGTCAATTTTTAATACAAATACTAGTAATTTACTCTCTTTCCGCAACGGTAACTTCAGTTGTGGACGTAATGGATTATTAAACTACTGATTTGTTAATTTTAAATAAATGAACAAAGTTCGGTAGGACATAACTTATTGAATGGAATTCAATGTGGTGAGTAATTTCAAAATCGTTGCGCGTTGTTTCATTTTGAATTGAGCATTCATATTCGTACGGGATACAGTACATTCAAAAAGTACTTTTACTCTTTCAATGAAGAAATGTTTAATAGAGAAAAACTTACGTAACCGAACGAGATAAAAAAAATATAAGACTATTTTTCTTGTCCTCAAATCTAAAATACGTTGCACAATTAATGTCTTTGTTCCCTCAATTCATTATCCACCTTTACGCAGTTTCGTTAAGAGAAGTATTAATATAAGGTACCTATCCAACTTTTCGAGTTCTGAAAAGGAATTCCCGCGGGGAGGACGATATCTTAAAACCGTCTGTTAACTTGCTAAATAAATCACGGTGAGCGCTAATGCCGCCAAACAAATAATTTTCTTTATTCATTCAAATTAAAAGGAGCAGTAGACAAAACACTTTTCTTATTTGAAATCTTCTTTAGTGATGTTCCTCTAAGAGCGAGTACGCGATAAGCAGTTAACAGGAAATTGATAAAAAATATGCAGTTTATTGATAACTGCCTTAACTGCACGTATTGCAATTGCAAGGATTCATATTTTGATATTAAAAAAATTCATATCACTCTCCAACCTCCCAACTGTCATCGTACAAAAAATCATACTATCACAACCACGGAATAGTTATACATATATGACGTCCTGTTATTAGTTATACTTTATAAATATTAATAAGCTAGCAAGTCCCTTTAAGGTGTGTATTGTATTTTTATACTCTGTCACTGTTTGCCAAGTCGCCATTGGTTCTCAGCAGGTTGTAAGGTTTTTAACAACTCCGTAGTTTTGTTCCTTTAAATTTCAATCGCATTTTTTAAGCCTTACGGTTGCAAAGCTCAAGTATTAAGTAAGTGCCCTTTAGCCGATAGTAATTTGTTGATCTTATATGTATTAATAATAAAATCATTTGGCTACGAAGACCAGTTATGAGCATTATCAGGGCATTTATCGACTGTTTTAGAAAATATTTCAATATTGTATGTTTTATTGTATGTTGTATGTTTAGTATATAAATCAATAGCGTAAGATATGTTATCAGTCACACGATATAATATTAGGGGAAGTTCTACGCGATCAACTGGATCAATGAGTTAGCCTTCCTCGGTATATTTGCCCTCGGGTTGTACAGCAAATATTATACCGAGTTACCAAGCTCCTTCGCCGTTATTCAAAATAAGAAACACATTTTTATCCTCAACAGACTCATTATTAAAAGAAGTGGAAAGACATTTGAACGGATTATGGCGTAACAACCGTTTGTAGAAAGCAAAATGCACCAATGGGCGTGATAAATAATGCTCCTCTTGCAATAAAACTTTACTCAATTCATTTTGTGGGGTGAATAAAGTGCGCAATATCTACTAAAAGATGATATTTAACTTTATACATATAGAATGAAGCATATGAAATAAGACCGATTACACTAGTTTACACGGTTTTCGTACCCCAGCTGAAAGTTGTTATTTTATTTTGTATTTTATTCAGAAAAAAATATTAAAAAATTCGGTTAAAAAAAAGTTAAAAAATGTTAAATTTTGTAAACTAGTGTTATTAATTAATTTGAGTATGTGCGATTAAGAGACGTTAAAAGTAATAAATAAGTATTTAAAAAATATAAAAAAATGAACCATAGTTAAGTAATACGAATTATTGCAAGTTGGTTGACCATAAATAATCATTTACAATTAGGTGGATTACCTCATGGTTCAATATAATAAAAACCGTCTTTAGTAGGTATATTTATTTTTATCATAGTAATAATATAAAAAATGTAGTCTTAAATTCCCGGATTTCATGAAAATCCATTCTTAAAGCGTACCATATGCAATGTTCAAACGTATAATATGAACAATTATTTGCAAGAGCCATTCTTGAAATAATTCATTGAAGTATTATAATTTAATCCCGTAATTTGTATTTCAAAAAGCGAGTCACGTTAACAAAACATCACAAAGGGGCTTTTAGAGGGAGAGAGGTATGCGCTCAATGTGACGTATTATTTTGTATTATTTTCGAATGAAACGAAACCTTTGTTAGATATGCATTAGTACAAGAGGAGGGCTAGAGGATTAGCTAATGGCTTAAGCTCAGTGCAGACGTGAGTGCTTCAAAACATGTCACTAATACCTGGATCAGATATATTTTGAATTCACTTTGTTATGACGTTTTTATAAATTGTGTTTTTAGTTTTTAATCCGATTTGTTACTTTATATAATAGTAGATATGTAACATTTTATATTGTCTTTATTAAGTACCTACGTATTATAACGTAAAAGAGAAAATTTAAGTGTAATAAGGATACATTACATACATCTCTATACGAGTATTTTCATTCAATCAAGTCAAACTAAAGAAAACCGCCACGCCATCACCAAAATAGTATTTTATCTAAAACGTTAATATAGAATGGATAATAAGTACTTACAAACAAATTCGTATGTAAACCGTTTTCCAGGACCGTAAAAGATTTATTTGTGAGCGGGTGTTCAGTACAAGTGCACGTCGAGTTTTCAATTACACAAAGTAGTGATGGCCGCAGCCGTGGAGTAGCGGGCGCTTCGCGAAAAACGCTGCGGTCGAGCACCCTGACCGATTGCACGTCGCTCACTCCGACACTACCCTCGAACGGAACCAACACCACTACCCACGTAATAAGGTTTGTTTTCCAACAACGAGATTACACTATCTACTAAAATCACAGGACAACCACTCTTCGATAGGTTGAAGGAAAACTCGATCGCTTCTGGGAGGAAGCTCTCAGTGGTTTATTGCGTTATTACCTGGACGTGTCTACCGCGACGCAATTTGGGGAGAATAGAACGATATGTTCCGAGCAAAAGGATTTTATACAGCTCAAGCTCGTGAGAAAAGACCAGGCGCTTTGACCATCCGGTTGTAATTTCATTTGATTTAAAGTACAGCGACATTTACCTCAGTTTTTATTTTCATCCAATTTCATTGTACATTGTTGCTTGCGCTGTGCACCATTCGTTCGGAATTTGAACATTGTTGTTTAGATATGAGATACGAGGACGTTTATAGAAAACGTAATGATCCTGAATTCAAACTATTAAACAAATTCGAGTGCATACTGTACTGTCCAGTTTATTGGACAATATAGTAAAACATATAATTTATTTTTATTACATTCATAAAGGAAATCATCAATTTAACAGTCATAATTTGTATAACATTACTCCATAGTCATGAATTAATTCCGACGCCTACGATAAAGCAACCGCAATGTGTTACAAACTTAAATATTCAATACGGAAGTTAATCCACAACAGAGCTCCACACGAAGAATTGCGCCATACCCTTTACGGACAATCCCATAAGTCCCCGAATATTATTCAATAAAACGTTAGAAATCGCCCGAAGATTTGACCCCAATAATCGTGGGACAAAAATCGTAACTCGGTCTTAGTGCCTATGAAATAAGACCGAAACCCGATAAAATAAAATAATAACCGGTCAATAAAATCTTTTGACGCGAGTTTCGGGGTAAATCTGTCAAATACGGCTTGACGAAATAAAAGAAAATCTTAATGGTGGGGGCGTGGAGTGGGCAAAACTTGATCGGTGACAGGACGAGATCGGACGTTATCAATCGTCTGTAATTGGAGGGTCTGGTATCAAGCGAAGAGTGATATGTATGGCTCGTCATAAATACATATTGCGTATGGTTTTCTTACTACACTTCATTTGTAACTTGGTACCTTTAAATAAATCAACTTTATATTGCCTATCTACATTATACCTATGTTAGCTTAGGGCACAGATATACTAACGGCATTAGTATATCACCCTAAGCTAACATAGCTATAATGCTATAACCCGTGCTATAATGGACTCCACTCACGATACGATATATCTGTACGATCTATATGTACGATCCGTTGCATCAGACCGATCGTAACGATAAATCGTTGGTGTATGTCAGATATTAAACGAAAAATCGTTAACGATCTTGCCATACACCAACGATTCGTCGTTACGATCGGTCTGTTGCGACGGATC
>DWKA01000757.1:0-14820 GCA_018249155.1 Panoquina ocola ocola
TGTGACCTGTCGCCATTTCATCCAACCTGCGTTGATCCGATGTGCAACATCCCGGTCAATGTCCCCATCCTTTTGTATAAGCAATTAGCATAAATGATAAATCTAAACATTTGTTTGTTCACTAACAATATCCAACAAAGTCATTAGATTATACCTAATATTATGCAATAATCATAAAAAATTATAATATTTAAAATAGGCAACGTGGAAACTTTCGATTTATTTCGATTACATTGACCAGTAAGAGGAATATCGTAATTCAGTCGGCTAGCCTGACATTTGAGCCCCAAGCTCGGCTTACGACCTAGCCACAACTCATTAGAAGGCGTTGACTACTTAACAGTTTTAGTCTTGGTGATTTTGCTTAATTGCCATGTCATTATTTATTTAAAATATGTAAATAGATAATCAATGTAGACCAATCAAACAAAGAATAGGAAAGTCAATGACCTTTGTTTTGTTGACCTCTGTTCTTTGAAAAGTATTGACTATAATTTTACCTTATTGGTTTAAGACGGTGACTATGACGTCACAATATGGTAATTCCAGAGTCTGATGGTACTATATGACTATACGAACTAATACTGATATAAATCAGGAAGTGTGCTTATTTCTCCTTCACTACACTATGGGGCGTCGTTATGATATGATTACTTGAGTAGATATTGAAGGCTTAAGTATATTAGATACGTTTTACTTATAAATAATAAATTGTTGTTTTTTTAACGCTGGTGACTTGGTGAGCATACCTTCATTTTAACATGGGTCCTTTTTTTGTTTCAGAAATCAACATCGCATAGCAAGTTTCAACATTCATACTGAAATGCTTCGAAGTTCATTTAAATTTAAACTAAATAATGAATTATGATACCTAATATCAATATTTATAATGTAATAAAATTTAACTAATCTATTAATATTTACAGCTATGATTTTAATTAAAAGAAGCATAATGTGATTTGACCTTGTGTTTTGTAAACTATGTCAAATATGTGAAGAATGTATTATCTGGTTAATGGTTAGCTAAATTTTTAAATTCAGGAAAAATATGCAAAATGAAGAATTTAATAATTTTGTGTTAAAAATAGTTTCGCTTCCTATTAGTAAGTATAACTTGTTTTCTGTATAATATCATTAAAATACATAATCTACACTAATATTATAAAGCTGAAGAGTTTGTTTGTTTGTTTGATTGAACGCGCTAATCTCAGGAACAGGGCCGATTTAAAAAAAAAATCAGTTTTTGATAGCTCATTTATCGAGAAAGGCTATAGGCTAAGCTCATTTATCGAGGAAGGCTATAGGCTATATAACATCACGCTAAGATGAATAGGAGATTTTTTCCGAAGCGAAGCAAGGGCGGGCCACTAGTTTATTATAAGTGGACAGTCTATCGTAAGCGTTATTATGTGCATTGCGTATTCGAAATAAGAAACAATGTGTAGGTACATATAGAATTGGTTATTAAATAATTTAAAAGTTAGAAAATAAAACAAAACATTTAAAATGGCACCGTTATATTTCATTTTCTATTTACCTCTATAATATTGTATCTAGTTCGTAGTATTATTGAAAAGTAGTGTAATATTTAATTTTAAATAGTAATACAAGTATTATATCACAACCAGTGTCGTAAATAAGTGACAAATATTGAATTTTCTGGAGATATATTAACAATATTGGCAGTGATAGTGACCAAAGTGACATTTTAATATTAAGTAGATTCAGTTCTAAACAATGAAGTACAAAACCTAATAATATAAATAATACTACACTATTTACAATTCCTATTATTTATTAAACTAGTGTCAGATTTAATGTATAAAAAAGTATTAGTTTTCAATCAATTCTGGTTTTATTTTTTATCTACCTATTTTCTATTCCTCAGAAACCTATCCGTAAGTATTAGGATTCTAAGTTTTCAACAAGAAATATAGTTAGTATTGCCACAGAAGGATTATACCATATAATTATGGTATTATACAATAAATGCTCATTCAAAAATTCCACAATAACAACAAATGAAATTGAGAATATTATGACGTTGGTGATTACTTTTAAATTTCTTTTAGTTGGTACTAACACCATCCTTGGTATAAAATTACATTATAATTATAATTTCATAATCAATTTATTAATTATAATTGTAATTAGTGTAGCCACTGAATTAGTTACAAAAGTAGACATATAATATACCTATTATGGTGGTCACGCATGGCTGTAGGTAGGTACTATGATGTGATTGTGGTACTTTTGAACAACTTAAAGTTTCTGACAACACGAATTTATTATTTCTATTAGGAATATTCACATGATTTATTAATAACAACAAAACAGTTCTATGTCCGACTGTCTAATGTAACAATGCCTTGTATCGTGTTATCTACGTTACAAATGATGAATAAGTTATATTTAAGTACTAACAAAGACTATTAAGACAATGTACAGTCGACATCAAAATCGAATGCTCAATATCAGAAAGCCAAACTGTATATTTATTATCTAAAATCAGTTTTGTTGTGATTATGCTGAGAAGATTCTGAGCAGCTATTAGATAAGGGAAATCCGCAAGATGGCGACTGGCCTGTGAGGACAAATTTTCTAAAAGGATTGCTGGTTGCTATACAAACCAAGACTTTGTTCGGACTCCAGATCTCACCTAGATTGTTTTACTGTTGATTGTTTGGATGAGCTTGATATACAGGTTTTTTTGCATTTTGTACTTTATTTTTCTAGGTGATTCTTACAATAATGATACCATGTGCTACCTGATTTTGTTCATCCGCTTTTGATGTTTTATATACTACAGTTCACAATTATTAAGTAGCACAAAATAAGTTATACGCACAAATTGTGACTATACTCCTACCGGATGGATGGATCTATGTCCACCATTCACCTAACATAAGTATATTTTCAGTGACTAGTGAAAAATCTAGTCAAGAGTCTTAAGTTTATCCTTCATAAATAATAGGTAATTAAGGCAAGTAGGTACGTATTTACAAATAATACATATTCATCGAATATATAAACAAACATTAAAAACTTTGTCACCTTCGTACATAAAAATGCAGTTGTAATTAAAAACAACTTTGTAGGAAGATTTACATCTGACGGATTACATCGTATTTTATGAAATTTGTGCTTGTTGACGAACAATATTCATTATTAATTTGTGTTTATTCATTTATAGCTACAACAGGAGCTTGGCTAGAATCCTTTATTTGTTACACTTCTTTTTCTGAACTTTTTGCCCTGACTTTCGTGGTATATTTAACGTAAAACCGAATA
Source organism: Panoquina ocola ocola (assembly GCA_018249155.1). Classification (NCBI taxonomy): domain Eukaryota; kingdom Metazoa; phylum Arthropoda; class Insecta; order Lepidoptera; family Hesperiidae; genus Panoquina; species Panoquina ocola. The sequence goes on from DWKA01000757.1 coordinate 3,292, forward strand.
CAGCCGATACGGTCGGATCAACAATGAAATAAACCTTTGGAAAAAACCTTGCTCGTATTCCGTCAAATATAAAATTCATACATAATAAAAACTTCCATAAAGGATTCGTGCAAACTTACAAACATTAACAAAACAAAACGCCGCAGCCGTTTTCAACATCACATTCTTACACACGTATTTCCTCTATGAAGACATCACAGTCAAATGATATTTAAATTATATTACTAACATAACACCGTTTCGTAAATATACGAAGTCGAATCTACAACAGTTTTCACTTGCTCTTTATATGTACACAGTTCTCAACGAATTTTAGGTCAGTACCTTTAAAAGTTCTTTCCACGAGTAATATCTACGAAGAAGTGCCAATACCCCTTTTATAACATTCTTGAGAAGTGTTTTCAAATTTCCAAGTCTTTCACCAAAGTCTGGAATTACGTATTTTATTTCAAACGTAAATCTTCTTATTTCTTTTTTTAACTGGTTGTCTACATGTTGCTGGTAGCTACTAACGCCCAAGGACATCCGCAACTAATAATACGGCCAAGATCACCAAGAAAGAAAGACTTTTCTTGCGTTTATCAGAATGTATAGAGACAGACTTCTTCAGTTAAAAGTATTGGCACTGCATCATAGATACAACATTTGCCGTTGGCTATCGAATACTGGTTCTGTCCCTACCAATGAATGGACTCGATTCATGGTTATTTTTCTCCAAATTTCCTGATAGGGTAGGGTCGGGTCGACTTCGCTTGAAGAATCCAAGTTTCCAAAGCGCGATTATTAGAAGCACAAGTACGAATAATCCTACAATCACTGACAGTATGATCACCCATAACGGTACTTCAGTTGGCTCGCTTATCTTCAAGTCTGGATAGGCAACTGTTTCAACCTGCAATGATAAAACAAGTTTTACAATTACATATTAAGACTGACCTTCAATACTGAAATACTGATGTATAATCAATAACTTAGGCACCCGTTACACATTCAATCTAGACTGTGATTCTTGATCGTGATCAGTGATCTCAATCCAGATTGACTGTGTAATCTATTTGATTGACAGATTTTCGATACGTTACCCAGTCAATCTGGATTGAGATCAACAAGGATCATAATCTAGATTGAGCGTCTAACGGGTGCCTAAGGTATATGGAAAAAATATGATTGATGTATTCCTACCGTAGCCTTATCATCATGACGTTTATTCTGATGGATGTTATAATGATCTGGTATATGTATAAAGGCGGTGGAGGCGATGTTGACGTGGCTGACTCGCGGATAGTCTTCCACCAGAGTTGCATTCCAAAGGCGCGCTTTGACTGTGATAGTGGTGGCTTGCATACGACCCAGCCGGTATATTACACATTGGAACTGGATGCATTTAGCTGTCTTGTTGTGGCAGTTCTGAAAACAAAAACGGATAAGTTAACGGTTGAGATAACGGTAAGATAGTTTATTTGGTGGTGGGACACCGAGGTGGTACGACCGCCTCACCTATTTTTGTTGTTCCGGTTGTAAGGTTTATACTTTTACATCTGTTCTTAGTCGTAGCAATGGATCTGTGACTAATTTCAGGTATAATAAATTGCAGAATCTGATATGCATTTGGAACGTCAATAATAACGACGAAACTCTTTCGTAATTTATTTTTTGAAAAGGATAATTTACATACAAATGTATATGTAACACATTAAATTTTAATTTAATTTAGCTTTTTATTCCCTGTCTTAATTGTGTTAATTTTAACTGTATCAAAAATCAAACTCTTACGTGGGTGTATTTTTCTAGCATAGTTGAGATCACTTTTGGGGTGATCGAATAAGTAGAACTGTTTAAGTATTAAAAATATAGATAAGCACTTACCATATTGACGACGTGTTTTCTTTGCCCATCTTTATCAGTATACGCCTCAGCCTTCACGATGTCACTCTCTCTTTTTCTCCTCACTCTATTTTCAAACGAAGATGAATATTCACTGAATTTTATACTGGTTTCGTTGTATTCTTTTTCGCTGGAACTCACGCTTAACTTGCCCGTTCTTCGGAATGGGTCCATTTCTAAGTTTTCGAGGTAAGGCTCTGGCGTGCCTGGGCGTTTAGTCAATTTTAGAGGATTTATTTCATTTTCCGATATGAAACACTCACCATTGCTTTGATCTGGAATAGTATAATAATTTGTTTATTTATAAACAATTTAATGTCTAATGAGGTAACAGCATTTTGTTGGATATTCGCATATAAAATTAATTTTAGCAGATAGATTATTCAACAGATTAGGTACTCTTTTTGAAATACAGGAAATTAATCTATGGTCAGAGATTTTGCAATTGTGTTATCCCGTGATAGTAATAATATTTGTACTAAATTAATAGCAGTAAATAATACACGTTCAAAAATAAATAACCTGCTTCTCCATCAACAGTAGGAACATCTTCGGGGTAGAGGAGCCATTTTCCTTGCTCGTTGTCCGAAGCTACCTGATGCGGCCAGGAAATGACCACTTGAACCGACGAGACTCGCCAGGGGCCTTCATTAAATACCTGAAATTACGAATGATTTACATTAAATTTTTTGATGAAGTAAAAAATATGTATGTTTACATTCGAGACCGATTTGATTTTTAATTGACTATCTGACAGAAACATTTTAAGTAGTTCACGATGTACTTTGAAAGGAAACTAGACATCAAAAGGCCACTCATTTGGTGTTGCTCATAGTAGTTGGCCACGGTAACCATTAGATAGCCCATCTGCTTTTCCGTCAGTTCTTAAAGCAACAAAAATGTTGACAGCTTATCAGACCAAATTTCACCATTGACTCCTTACAATAATGTCATCATCGCATTAGATCTTAATCCATAGTATTGCGACACTCTTTGGTGGTAGTTATTCATTAGCATACACTTAAATAGATAATCGATTGGTAGAACTTTAATATGTACATACCTGATATGTGTGTATTACTCGTGTTCCTATATCGTCAAAATGTTTCATGGCTGATTCTCCTTTCACTTCGCCGCCATAGAACACTTGCTCTGGTCGCGCCGCGCTGCAACATGATGAGACATTGATTAATGGATGCTTGAAATAACTGACCAGATAATAAGATGTTGCAGTACATAATTCGTAAACGCAAAATTAGTTTTGCATTATTCAAACATAAAACAATATAATGACACTCAATCGTAAATAAAAGACGGCAATTTTGTACTACGGATAAAATATAAAATTATGACTACAGTATGAAATTCCACCTCCTTAGTCACTCTTAATGCCCAGTTAATCAAGATCTGGTTTTGCTATGTATCTTCAAACTTGAAATCTCTATCTATGTAGGTACTTGTAAAATCCAAAGTCTCTATTTTACGCAAGGAGCACGAAACTGAAATATCATTGTGCTATGAATCTACTAGTGGACATCATTTTATTTGCTTTATCATTGCGGAGAATAAACGGCGCACAAGAAGACTTCAATTGACAATGTACCTATGCCTTGTGTATTTTTTTTTCTATATACACTTTTACATAAAGAATATCCATCTGCGTGAAGATAAAAAGTGTGAAAGAAGATGTAATGACTATTAGCAAGCATTCGTTAAGAAAAAACTAGAAATGATAATTAAAACTAGTTACCCCTTTATAAGCAGTTCAGCGTTCTTTATAACTAAGGCTTCAACTTTCGCGGGTGATTTGACAGCATTCTTTTCCTTTGACGTTGAGTTGGCCCAAACGGTGAACACAACAGAAGGTTCATTGTCCTCCAATGCTCTGGCATCGAACCTTAACGTTATCGGTGATGATCCAGTTGGTTGCGTCTTGAACGGATTCTCCAGCATACACGATACTATAGTCTTGTTCACGCTCGTGCAAATCATATGTTTACCCTGAAAATATAACGATAAACAAATGTTATAATATCCAAGTAATATACCATAACAATATATAATAGCAAAGTTATTGTTTTAATACTTCTTTTATGACATCCTTATGAAGTGCCAGTAAATAAAAATCAAATAAAAAACCGTTTGGTCTAGAAAAGGCTCGTAAAACAAAAGGAATATGAAACATTAAGTAATTTGAAACCATACTTACGCTTATATTTGCTGCAATGTAATGTAGACTGGAATGATGTTGTACGAAAAGTTGGGCTTCGTAAGCAGATTCTCCATAATTATCCACAGATATAGAAAGTTTTATCTCCTCTTCTTGGCCTAACGTTAATGAATAAGCTTTACCGTCTTCAGCTGAAAAGGGGATACTTAATTTTATATACGAGTACTTAAATTACAAGTGAGCTCCACGTACTTTATGTCTATGCTTTATGTCCGAAGGCTATAGGCTATATAACACCACGCTAAGATGAATAGGAGATTTTTTTCCGAAGCAAAGCCAAAGCGGGGCGCTAGTAAATAAATAAAAAATACGTACTTTTTGGAAGTTGCAGAACAGGATCTACCACCAAGTCGCTCACGCATATACCGTCCAAACCACAGTCGTTCAAGAAGTTTGCACTGAACGAAGTTCTCGCCGTAGCGTTCAACATCGGATATTCGTCGATATTGGGCAACTCGCCTATTGTGGAAAACTGAGGTTGGACGTGTACTATCTTGTAGTTCACCTGGAACTGGAGATGAAAGACTATTTAGTGAATTCCAAATTGTAAGAAAATTAACAATTAAATCTACAATCTATTCCATAGTTCAAATTCTTAGTGGTTAAAGATCCTTAAAAAATTAGAATAGTTGAAATATTTCTTCTAAAATCTACCTCGAAGAGACTAGTCCTATTTTGAGTTTACAAAAGAACAGATTTTTCTAAATGAAATTGTTATAAATCAAAATACTAATATTTACTTTAATAGGTGTCTGGATATCTCTAGTATTATTCTTGAGATAAACAATGTGTTCCCTGCAAACTTCGATATCCTTTGCCAGCTGAATAGTTCGGTTTACTATGTTGGACTTCTCTGAATCAAAGAATACTCTGGAATACTTTCTGCCACCAGGAAAAGTCTCTGCCTCAATTACATAATTTAATTCATGGTTGTTACTTTGCGCTGATCTTACAAGCGATTTTATTATACAACAAGCTTGAAAATGAAAACATGTATATTTTGCCGTTGGATCCTTTTCACATCCTTGTATCGTTGGGTCTATATTAATTATTGTGTTCGATGGTTTTATTGAAGTCTTTATATCAATTATTGGTTTAGTCCGTATTAGTGCTATAGAACTCTGTAAATGAAATTTATTAATATTATCATTAGGGTAAACGACTTAGCAACTGTGTATCTATTTATATTCTTTACAGATAAGTGGCAATATTTTGTACTTATAACTTACATTTTCATAAGCGCCAACTAATAAATCTGGATATCCATTCGCATCCAAATCTATGCCCCCTGATAAAGAATATCCAAAAGTTTTCAACACCCTCGGTAGGGACTCAGCTGCAATAATTTGATCTGGTTTCGATTTAAGACCTGTTTTTCTATCTCCCATATATATATAAACTACACCGTTGCCTTCATAAGGACTACCGATTGCAATATCTTCACATCCATCTTTGTTTAGATCTCCAGCATTTGCTATAGCTATGCCAAATTGTGACTCAGGCTTCCCGGTTAATTTCAGATTATATTCTGAAGGCAAATTGTTTTTCACGTTGAGATATAAATAAACAGCTCCACCAACATCTCGTGAAAAGTAAAACGGGGCACCAGCTAGCAGATCTGGTAATCTGAAATTTAAGTATATTATAAATTACCTGACAACTCAAATAAAAATATTTGAAACTTTATATCTGAATACAAGAAACAACAAATCGTTAAATATTTTCTGTTACGATATTATTCAATGGGGACGGCGATTATGTAAGGATACAAAATTGAAGCTTAATTGTACTGTTCATACTTTTTGATGATTGATGTGAAAGTACGTACCCATCACCGTTAACGTCGGCTGCTGCAATCTCATATCCGAAACTAGAACCAAACTGTTCCCCATTGAGTATGAGAGTAAAGTTGAGTATGTCCATGTCAGGCCTAGTCCAGTCATCGATAATTTGTTTGCTAAAAAATACAACTGAACCAGTGCCACGAGCACGCGGGGCCCCTGCTGCGTATGACGGACTACTACCGAAGAATGGAGCACCTGCTACCGACATTCCTGAAATCATACAAAAAAGGGTCTGTTTAAGAATCAATCTGTGTAATTATATAAAACTCTTCCGTTGCTTAGAGTACTTAGTTGCGTTGTGCATACGCACAGCCGAAACTACTGAACGTAGAGAACTGAAATTTGGTGTGAAGATTTCTTATGAAGTGTAGAGGAGCACTAAGAGAGGTTTTTTGGAATTTTCTCCCCGAGGTAAAAAGGGGAAAATCTTTTATATGAAAAGAGAAATGTTTACACTGTGTTACAGCCATAACTTATATTTATAAGCCGCGCGTGGAAGACTAATTACGACTAAAATAGTAATTACGTATTGTAATATTAAGATTTGTATACTAACCCAAATAACTATATTTTTCGACGGGGCTAGCTCCATCTTCGACAGGCGCCATATATACAGCATGGTCACTTTCTAATATATTATCATTTGTATCTTGGGTAAATATTGTTCCTCTCCAAGTGTAGGGACCAGGGCTCCCCAAAATTAACGTATTGTCATCCAGGAGCGAGCTACTCGTTCCAACTTGACAGAAACCAAATTCTTCATGTTCCCTGGGAAATTATATTCAAATTATGTTATCATGGCATTTAACATGTTTTTCATCAATTTTGGTAAGCCTAATAAAAGTGATTATAGCAGGACCTGTTCGTCTAGTAAAAGGGATATTAGCCGAACCAATTATTTATCAACTGATTCGCAAACATTCATGAAAAATAATCTTGGAATTTTTGATCACATAATCTCGTGATATGATCTACGAGTATATAACATCATAAATTGCGATCACAAACCAAACACTGACCTAATCACCGAGCGACCTCGGCATGGCTCCCAAACATCCACTAATTCTAGTTGATTGCTGAGTGTGTAACAGAGACCTTGGCCGAACTGTGACTCTCCAGATTTCCGGATATATCTGGAAAATATACATAAAGTCAAATTTACTAAATAATGTGATACTTAAAAATAATTTAATTGTTCAAATACTAAAAACCCAATTTTATACCGTAAATGAATTACCACGATTGGAACCTTAATTATAGTATTAGTCCATGAAATAATTTCCTTAGGATAAACGGATATAGTTCTAATTCATACAGTGTTAGTAAAGTATTTTCAAACATTCTCTCACCTATGAGCGCATACGACAGCCTTCTTCCCAGGACCCTGACTTCGGACAGACACTCCAAGCCACTGCCCATCTTTAATTTCATCAGGATGAGGTCCAGAGAGGTGAACCGAATCTATACCTATACAGAGCAATAACTTGTTAAATTTTCATCAAAACCAAAGCGAGGCAACCATTAAAGCATAAAAAATCGGTATGCCACTTTCATTAGAGCAAATATAAAAAAAAATTGGAAACAAATTTTAACATAAAAATATTAGTTAGGTAATTAAATGTTGAAGAGAAGCTCGACAAAGCTCTATTAGACACAAAATTTAATTTAACAGCGAACATGGATGGAGTTAAAAAAATTAAAAAAGTTATTCAAAATTCACCCAAACGCTATACATCAGTCGACAAAGATTTATACCAAAATCTATCAAAAATAAATTCATAACAAAAACAGAAGCAACTTGAAACAATCTGGCGGGTTGCTTTTGTTTATAATAATAAAAATGTAATCCCAATCACAGACCATACTGATGGTATCTCGGCAAATGCAAAGCATTGCAACCAGGCGTGTATGATGCAACATAATGAGGATATAAAACCTTTAAATACGAAAAACCTTGCAAATAATTAAGTAAGTGTTTCTTTCACATTGCATAAAATATCGTGCGAATGCTTTGGAAGCATTGGATAAAAAACATGCATTTTCGGTTTCAACGACTTGAGTTCTGGTGTCGTGTGTTACAAGGTGTCGATACACTCCTGCGAACCTGCAATGAATCACTGTGAAGATACGGCGTGACATTATTATTGTTCAAACGTGTGGTCTCAGGTTAATGGACGTTAACGAAATCTACTCTATGTTAATTTCGAGCTGATACTGATACAAATTAATTAATGGCCGATTCGTTAATTCACCAAAATACACCAATTACTGTTTTAACGTGAGTATGAGGAATTATTGCACTATACTTTGTTATTCGGCTCCAAATTACTTTTGATATTGATGATTGTTAGACGATATTAATTATTACTTTTACCAGACGTAATTTGGTTCACTAATCAACTAGGTATTTAGAGTTTTATGTGTGCATTTATAGAATTTTTGTTTGTTATATTACTTCAATGGGTTACGTGTTTAATACCAATCACCTGTAGTTTTATGTGTAATAGATAATACCTATAATTATATTGTTACTGATTTCTTTATCCTCTTTAAATTTTAATTTTGTAGATCTGCATTATTTGATTAAATTCTACTTTCAAAATAAATATTAATGTAAAATAATTGTTGATTGATAAACAAAGCTACAATCCTATTAGCGAAGCTCTAAAAATCTTTGTCTATAAGCGATACCACTACAACTGAACTCAATCCGAAGTTGTGAAAGATTCGATATAAAATCTATATCTTAAAAGTACCTCAATTATCTATAACTAAATTTTCTAAGTATTTTCTAGCATAATGGTAGATATGTTCTCATAATATAATACTTTACTTAAGTGCAGTGCTATTGGATAGCTCAAGCTTATAAGTGGATGCTTGTGCAAGCAGTTAGTGATGGTTGTTATGTGAACGTACTTGGAACAGATTTCCTTGCGAATAAAGGACATTAGTTACGATAATAACCTTTCGTGCTTCTTGTCTAATGATAAATCAATATTGCTAAAAATATTTAAGTAAGTTACAGTAAAATTAACAAAATACCCTCAGCTACTAAAAAGTTAACAAATTGGAATGACTTTAGCACAACATGTTATTGAAAATTATGCATGATCAGTTATTATAGCGGGTTTTTTTTGTCACAATCTGAAACGAACGACTATTCTCAATATTCAACTACATGTTATTTTAAGTTCTCATATAAGTGATGCAATGTATCTTTCATGAGAATAAATTCTTTAACCACAAAATTAAGGAGATAGTTGTTAGATAGCAATCATTATCCCCTCACTACTTCAGGTGTATGGAAACGTTACCTTTTTGAGAATTTCTGAGGTATGTATGACTTTGTGTTTCATTCAAAACACTTTGACAGCAAAATATCTAGATACTTGTCTTATAGTGAATGTGTCGTCCATTTTGAAGATTTGCCATAATGTTGAATGTATAAACAATAGAAATCTATTTCAAGTACCGTATTTGTATTAACAGTGTGTATATACAATTTTCGTATGCAAGTTAAAATTTAAACGAGATTAGTGCATGCTATATGTATAGAAGGGGCAGCTGGAACTCAGCATACAGGTCGCTATTAGTGGAATCAAAGTAAAGAACAGCGATTAGTCTTTATTAGTATTAGGAGCAAATTAAGTAAAGGAGTTTGAGACCACAGCTCACTTACTCTTGTTTATCTTGCCGTACTTCGCTGTTTGGGGCACCACCGACAAAAGATAACATTTTAGTTAAAACTTATACTGTTTTATCCCAGAATCTCATATCTGGGTAAAATAAACAACTATAATACAATACGTGTTTTTTTTTTTATTTTAAAACTAGGTCTTATCTAGTCTACGTTTTATCAAGTGCGATAACCAAACGAAAAAATATTAATTTCTACATTTGTTTAATTTACAGATTTTTCAATCACATTCTACAGTGCATATTTGTTGTGCCTGACTGATCAATCTAATAAGTTTTTTGGAAGATCCTAAAAATAAAACAATTGAATCTAAAACGCTTGGTGCTCTTCAAAAGGGTTTTTCCACTCCTGTGTAGTATCTACGATGTACACTAGTGATTGACTCTATCTACGAGTGCGTTTTACCAAACATATTAACTACATTACTTTTTTGTCCACACAACGTAGTCCTATAATGTAGAATAGAAAACATAATTTTAGTAATTCACAGTGAAGAGAATAATACATTTAAGATTTTGAAAATGACGAGTCGAAACATTCCATGAAATAGATACGAGTAATGATATCCATTGAAATATTTTGATACATTCACGATGAATATGGATATTATAGTCATAGACAAGGAACTTGGCAAGAATCTGAAAGAGACAGTTAGATGCGCAGAACAAATTTAAAAAGCAGAGCAGAACGACTTCTGCGCATCTAGCATCTCTTTCTACGTCTTAAAGAAAGTAGGTAGTTGTCGCCTGTACATACTTCGTTTTCCATCGGTGACAATTTGCTGACAGTCTCTGACAGCTGGTGTGAGGCCGCACTTCCAGAGGGCTCCGGATCTGGTCGTGTTCGGTTGCAAATTCTGTCCCAAGGGTGCACCAACTAGTAACCTGAAAATAAGGAAATAAAAGCTTAGATTCGTATTAACTTCGATAAAAGATGATGCCTACAGTACTCTTGTGAAATATCTTGTGTCTGAAAAAAATTTTTTTTTTAAATAATTAACACATTTTTTGTAAGTAGTAGGTACATATTGCTAATTATCCATCGAGCTAACTAATATAAAAAAAAGTTATGTTTCATATAATTAATAATAAATACACAGTATATTTTAAATCAATGTAGAGCATAAGTAGGTACCTATCGAAATATTCATAAATCGAAATCTTAATTGTGAGTAAGACTACCTTGCGAAACGTTTAAAATCATAATGCCTCGTAATTATGCTCCCTACTTTTAACAATTTTGTTAGATAAACACATTTGAACAACGATTTATTCCGGTCTGATCCCCAAAACCGATCCACTATAAATTATTATTTATTTTAAATTCCGGTCTGATCCACTAAAACTTTATCATTCCTGTCTACAACGTACATATTTAGCGTCCGTCGGATTAATGACAAAGGTATGTGCGGCGGTTTTAATTAACCATACCAGGATACCTACTCGTAGTTTAATTAAGCTAGTTCAATTAATTGCATTGCAGTGTCCGTGAACTATTCATATGTTCATCCATTAACAGTCATCACGCTATTCATTTACATTGGGAGAATTTAAAGTTGAATGACTGTGGAAGTTCGTATGGTATTTAAATAATGTGGACAATTTTCTAATATATTTATTTAACTTTGATAAATTAAAATATTGATATTTTACAGAAAATTAAGCAAAACTTTGAGCAACCAAATCGTTGTAGACAATTAAATCTATATATATAAAATCGAAAGGTCACTCACTCACTCATCACGATATCTCAGAAAGTACAAGTGCTAGGAGTTTCAAATTTTGTATGCGGGTTCTGTTAAGGACGTAAGTGCTCACTAAGACGGGATTTTATGATATTCAACCCCTAAGGGGGTTAAATAGGGGTTGTAAGTA
>DWKA01000758.1:0-14801 GCA_018249155.1 Panoquina ocola ocola
ACTTCTATACTAATATTATAAAGCTGAAGAGTTTGTTTGTTTGTTTGATTGATTGAACGCACTAATCTTAGGAACGACTGATTATCGAGGAAGGCTGTAGGCTGTATTATTATCATCACGCTAAGACCAATAGGAGAAGTTTTCCCGAAGTGAAGCGAGGGTGGGCCACTAGTCATACATAAATTCGCTTTACACGATATATGTTGATGTATGTCATACTTTCACTTACGAGTACCATGCAGTTACTCGTAGTTAGAGGGACAAAGGCATGCACAGCTTTGGCGATTTTCCTCTTAAATAGGGAAATTACTGGATCGCTTCACTTCGTCGTGCACGTGGTGTTATTATTTAGGTAACTTAAAATTTTAATTACAGATGTAATACACTTTCTAGATATTTCCTGATATTTAAATTAAGCTTTATTGCTTCTTAGTACCACGATAATAGAAGAAAACAATAAAGGGGATAACAACGATTGAAATAGAAATGGCATATCAATAATCAAGAAGAACGTAGGTATTACATTATGTTAGAAGTGGCCTAATGTAACATTACCAAATGAATACCTAAATAAAGAGGGATTATTATTTCACATAATTAAAATAAAATAAAAATGACCACTCATCAAGTAAACATAAATATTACTTTACCTTGATATATTACGCGGGGGTGACAAAATAGTAATAGTAAACCTTTCAATAAATTCCATTTCGGTACGAAAGTGAATTCTAAAATAATGCCAGCACCGAAACCACCAGCGGGGGTGTCGGCACCCTTTACGAAATCATTTCCATGCCCTTTTCCGAGTGAAAATTACCCGCGGACGGTCAAAGAGTTAACGTTTTGCTGTTTATTTGTATTCAACCTTTGTTAGTTTAAAGGTGTTACAATGTTACCCACTCCTTTGTTGGGTTTTCGTTTGCTTTACCGGTTATGGGTTCGTCTATCTATTGGAGTTAACATAATCTGGACTATTTCGTATTCACACGGAATGAAATGCAGCACCCTGTAGAAATTGTTAAAATAATAAAATTCCATAGACTTAAAAAAAAATTGTCAATACTTTGACTAAAGATACATTTTTACTTTTAGTTCCCTTAAACATGTAATTACTATAAAATAATAATAAAACAATCTTTTTAATCGATGTGTATAGCGGCGATTTAAAAGATTACACAATCTGTCAATTATATATTAGACACATCGATCATTTATACTTATAACTCTACCCTTAAGTGCATAATTTTAAAGTGAAACTTTCCGACACAGATATCTTTTTACTTAAGGGCCTTGGAGTATCCTTTGTGATTGCCCAATAAAATTTTTGTTTCATTTTAGATACATAGATACTTATTCGTGGCTTACCTTAGATGCCACCGTCGATGACTTGCACCTACTCTGTTAGAAATAATATTAATAATAATAACAATCGTTTTATGAATTACTAAATGTATTTTATAGCAAGATGTCACCTTTTTGTTTAATGAGTTAAATACTGTAATATTTGTAAAGTAACGGCAATTATAGGCAAATGGGATAGTATATTGAGCACTGAAAATTATGCAACATAGGTATCAATTGTAGGGAATTTAACGACAGATTTTTTGTCGTCACAATTAAAATGTGGCCCGTCATAGGCCTGCGATATTGTGTATTAGTTTTATAACAATACGTAAACTTCATTCATTGTATCCCAGTCATGTATCAGCTCAAAATATTGCAAATTTAACAATCTCCACAAAAAGCGGAACAGTTTTGTATTGACCGAGTACAACCACAGCATGGCATCATTCTTCAATGAGGTCTCTCAGTGGGGAGTCCACAGTAGCTTCGCCGTCTCTTTTTGTACGGCTAACGTTTTATCAAACATGTTAATGGCCGGCTTTATGAGGCCAACAAAAGAAGCGTGCCAACGGAGGCGTTAAATCCTTTACGATTTGATGATGATCACGAATTTGTCATGGGATCAATTTGGGTTCTCGTTAAGAGCCATGCGTGAGAAAGATTATATATTCGTTATTTTGTAATTAAGTAATACCAAATACACACATTTGTAATACTCATTTGGTCGCTATTTAAACATAAATATAATAGAATATTTATCCAAGCAAAATCACATAACATAGGTATAACATATTCCGTTGTCAAATAAAAAACACACACAATCATGCTTACAAAACTAAACGAAAAATGCATAACACTTGTACACTAAATGAATTTAAAACTTGTAAATTTATCTGTGAATTAAATTGAGATGTTCGTTTTTTAAGGGTGTAACCTGGAAGCAAAGTAACGACAACTTACATGTCACCCAAAACAGTAAGTACATAAAAAAATCACACCACCGAGACAGACATGTGCACTTGATTTGAAAAAAAAATAGCCAATCAAGCAACCGAAAACAAATAAGTGAAATAATGGGACATTCTAGTTCCAATCATATGTGAAAAATGGCATGGCATACCTTAATTAACTATTAATGGAACTTGCGAAAAAATCCATAAAACAACCAAAATAACACACATTAAAAAGCAATTTTGATGGAAAATAATACTGTGCTAAGTCCTGCGTCGCGGGTGTGTCGTGTGGTCTTCCAAGCTACCCCCTTGGCCTGTGGCTATCGGCCGAGTGACCGGCCCGCCCGAACGTTTCCGAACGTAACCGAACCCGGCCGAACGAAACCGAACGCGCGAGCGACTAGCAACATACCTGTCTGGCGCTTTCATTGACAGGCACCTGAAATGAAGAAAAAAATCCGTCCAATTCGTTGAAAATTTTAAATTTCAAATAATTTCGTCTTCATAGCATAGCTTTGACACAGATAAATTTACATGCATTAATGAAATTTTTCTCATCAAACGAAGAAAAAAACACCGAATCAGTCGGAACGCTTAAACGCCACGTCAACAGTTACAATCATGTAATCCGATAGCAGCAGCAAAAATTACATCTACAAAAATTAAAAGTAAACATACCATAGAAACATATCTACCAAAAAGTACAAACAATAATGTGGCAAAAACAGTTAAAAACAACATTGCAAGATGTATTAGGACAGTTGTTAAAATATGGGGTAGCGTGGAACGGCTTGACTCCGATGATATTGTGCGCCTGCACGCGATCGAACCCGTGTTTGCATTCGCAGCCTTGCATTTCTACGCTCCATGCTCTTAATTCATAATATCGATCTTAATATAGAAACGTGTCATAAAAAATATTTATATTTTTAATTGTTTCATAAACATTTTTGGACAACGTTCTCGTTTAACGAGTGTTGTGTTATTAGCATTTGTAATATTGGCTCCGATTAGTTCAATCCTCAAATTTGTTTTGAGTAGTTCATCAAGATGTTTAACGCAGAATATGTATATATTAGGTATATTTAAAAAACATTAACTAAGGTTAAAAGTAACTCTATCATTAATATCAATATATTAATGGGATTGGTGGAAAATATAAAGCATGTCAATAAATTGGCCGATTCATATTTAGTCATTAAGGATATAAAATCCCCCATCCCAATGGACAATTTATTAGATTATTACTGGTCAAGATCACGCAAACGAAATCATAAAATGGAAAGCAGTCAATTTCATTGAATCAAATTATTCAGTTGGAAATTCTGCGTATAAATGACATTAGATAAATTAGTTCTACAGAGATACATTAATATATTCTATCATTCTTGAATTCAGAAATAAAGGTGTTTAATTAAGCGTAAAATGATACACGTAGGTAGGAATGCTTTAAAACTAATAACGAATTGCGATAGACGATGAAGACATCACGTTGTTAAAAGTAATTTATTTTATGGAACAAAAAGACCTAACCGACGAATTGCTTCAATCAACATGTCGATGCAACGTTCAGACAATACATTTCACTTAATATTTAACCGCCGATGACTATTATTTTGCGCTGTTTTGATGCATATATACATGTTACTGAAATTATAAATAATCGGCACTTCGATGCCAAATCACACGCGTAACGAACTCAAAAGGCACCTCAAAGAAAAAACCAATCTATCAATATTAGAACACAAAAAATAACGCAAGTCAGTTAATAATCCTGAATCGGCAATCGACAATGGAAATAAAGTCACAGTCATTTTTTTAATAATGGCAACTAAGTTTTTTCTTTTTATCGCTACCCTAGGTTCGTTTGACATTTGAACTGGCTGATGACTTAGCCACGATGATTGATCGTTGCGACCCAGTAAATAAGTGCAATTTAGCGTTTATTTTCCCTCCTAATCAATGCCTGTTATTGTTAACTGCATTAATTTTATCTTTCTTTATCGTCCAGCTTTTGAATAAAAATGTTATTAGTAATAATGAAAGTCAACAAAGAAAAAATACCGCATAAATCCTTCAAAATAATAACATTCATATACAGACTATTACCTGTTGACTTGAAAATCATTTGTCAATCCACAATGTCATTCTAAATCCTAGTGTATGAATGATTAAACTAGGTATTACTGTAAAGTATATTCTGTGTATCATACTCATAAAGTTCAAATTACTTTTAAAAACATAAACTGTTTAATTGCCTTATTACAAAGTCTAGAAACTGGAATTAAGATCCTTATAGAAATGGGGCTATGAGTTAAATTGTTGTGTTGATGTTTACACACGAATATAAAAACAGCGACTGTTTACAATTCATCATCGGACCAAGTATCCGCCCAGAACGTAACGAATCACTACTAAATAAATGGACCACAAACGTTTCGGTGAATTCTTTTGATGTGGGCAAACTAATAATTTATTTGATTTTAAGCATACGTAAACATGTAAATATAGCCAAGGTTGTCTTTAGATATTTTGATACATTTAAAGATAATTTTATATTGACGGTTCTCGGTCTATTTGCTTTAAGCGACATTTTTTAACGATATTGAGTTATATACATAATATTTAGAATTATAAAAAGTACCAAATGTTGTGCCCAGGATGCTTAATTATAATTATACGAAGTGTCATCGAAATCCAACCGGAGTGTTTGCGTGATGCTTGAATATACAGACAGACAAACAGACAGACAGACAAAAAATTTACTGATTGCATTTTTGGCATCAGCATCGACCCCTAATCACCCCCTGATAGTTATTTTGGAAATAAATTTAATGTACAGAATTGACCTCTGTACAGATTTATTATAAGTATAGATCAGTGAATTTTTCTGCATCGTTTGAGCCGGGTTTAAAAAAAAAGTTTAAAAAATGTCGCTTAAAGCAAACAGACCGGGAACCGTCGAATATGTCTACTAAATATATATAAATAATCACAACTTGTAGCTTTATTGTTACGTAAGTAGTACCGCTCAACTGAGTCAGTAACAAATAAATTAGATTTGACAGGTCACGTTAGATTGATATGTTCTAGGCTGAACGTGTAATTGGACGTGATGCCGGGATGTGGGGGTCTACCATTCCATTTAAGCCTATGAGGCTCCGTACTATTCAAACGTTATACATTATAACAAATCTACTACATCTTCTGCTTATTAAAATGTATTATATCTATTAAAAGTATACAATAAAAAAAATAAAAAACATAGTGTTACAACTAATATAATGAACAGTAGCTAAATCTAGTGTAAATTGTGTTGGTGCGATGTATGCTTGTCTCTACATTTTTAAAGTTCAATTGATTATATTAATTTAATACTAAGTTCTTTAAGATGATGAATATTATTGATATAACTCATCATCGACAAAAACAATAACGTACAAATTTGGGAGCTTTCAATTAAAATGTACAAATAATTATGTGCCGCCCCTCTCTAAATCAAATAGACGGAAATATAAGTGGTTGTCGGTACTCAGTAGGTTTTATCGTTATTAAATATCTTGGAATTATAATCCAATAACAACCGCCTGAGATCACTTGCCGTAGTAAGAATAATGTTATTTGGAAAATAGACGGTATATTCTATTGATTTTCTTATAATTGTTTAATTAGGCCGTTGTTAGTTACTACTAAGTTATAACTTAGTGTGTATAATGCCTTAAATGTATCAAATAAAAATACAAAATAAAGAGGTAATCTATTTTTATCCTCATTATTTTATAGTACCTAGACGTGGTATTGTCAACAAAATGTATAAATAAATTTAGGCACATAATGTGATAAATAACCATGATTTTAAACATACAATACTAAAATTCTAACATTAACAACTGTGTTTAACCGGAAAGAAAATCGTATAATAATTTAAAAATAAAGGACTTGAATAATGTTAACTCTTCCACGACACCTGCCCCTAAACAAACTTTTGACGCGACCGTTACAAACATTTTTCGGGGGAAATAATTGCACATTTATCCTCCAGGGGGCATTAATTTCCCTTCACCCGCGATTCAGCTCTGAAAACAACCCAATTAGTACATTACTTCTAACTTGTAGATCTGAGGCTGCTTTAGGGCATAGCACACCAACAGAATGTCGAAGCGATAGAAATAAAAAACACAAAAGTTATGATTTAATGCAAACTAATCAGTTTTTATGATTTTATGATGACACTATTTTATGATGACACTTTATTATTGATTACATATTATTTCTCTCTCATATTTTTAATATAGTGTAAAATTGTAATTAGTATAAAAATTAAGCTTGAATTTTATTCAATAATCTAGATACCAGAATTCTTAATGTTTCCTTAAAGAAGTTCTATTGGTTGTTAATAATTTTCAGGTTTATACAACTTGAATTCTTAAGTCAAACAATTATGTTACACAAACAGGGTATTTATAAATTCATACTAAATCATATCTTAGAAATTAAATCAAGTTACATTTTATGTCGAAGTGATTTTGTGTACCAATCCTTATATTAAAGCATTTTGTGTGGCACTGCCTTACCATTCCCCTTTCATATCGGTCCGAGCGAGAAATCCCTTATTTTTCTTATTTATAAGAGTCTGAAGAATTATTATAACTGAATCAGTTAAGTCCTTGCTCGCTCCTTGTAATCCGAGTTTAAATTAAAATATTCGTCCAACGCTAATTAAAGGGGTACCTTTTTTGTCTACTGATTAATTGATCAAGTGATATTTTTCACACGCAAAAAATCCTTTTTTTATATTAATGTTATTGAGGCTTAAGGATTGGAATGACAACGTATAAGAAAATAGAATGGCAGAAATAAAATATTCATCTAGAAATATTTGACCTTACCCCATAATGGCTACATTCTACATCGATTTTCAATTAAAGCAATAAATCTGTAATACTTCTTCGTAGTATAATTTATAATTTAAACGTCTATCGTTATGTTTAAACTGACGTATGCAGAGCGTGTTGAAGGAAATAGACTAGGAGCTTGCAATCTAAACACGTTAGTTTTATATAATATATGTAGCATCAAAGATATTACCAATTTCACGTTGATATAGTTACCTAAACTTACATTCGCCGATTGTACTAATAACCTATCGTACCTGGTTTCTCTTTAAAATGGATATTTGCACAAAATTGAATGATATACTCATGCGAGTAAACAATGGCAAATGTGTAGTTTGCCGGTTATCATAATAAAAAAAAACGTTTTCATTGTTTTCATTCATTTTTGTTACTCATTTGTAACCCACTTCAAAAAATAATATTATGATATCATTATTCTTTGATTCCCATATATATTTTTTTTAGTTTTCAATTGATATTGTTTACATTCGTGTTATTGTTCAGTCCTATGTAGTTTTATTCAAACTTTAAGGCATAAAATAATAAACGGGCTCAATTTTTAATTCTGTAAGAATTAAGATTTTTTTTTATTTCTTACGTTTAAGTCGTGTCTACCTATAAAGAATTTCTAAGTCGTAGCGCCAAGCCTAACTAAGTATGTCTTAATAGAAAATGTTTAATAATTTCTTTTACTTTCTAGTTAAGAATTAAAGCGCAGAAAAGAATACTTGGAACTAAGACTGTAAAAGAATAAAAATGGATCAAACAAAAACATGAAAGGTAAAGAATTAGGAATTATTCATTTGGGAATTTATATATATTTTTTCATAACTTACATAGAAATACTAATAACTTGAATCGCAAGACAACGTCAATTATGTTTTTAGATCTTTGCTATATTATTACATAAAATGTACAAATTTATATTGCCTTTTAGCTACTTTAAACATTATTTATGTTCCTTAGTGGTCAAGTAGCTACTCGTACCAGAGGTACTCTTTAAAAATGAGTTTGATTTTGATTTCAATGAAAAGTTTATACACCTACCTACCTACAGCTTTGAATTAATATTGAATGAACATTTAATTAAATTTATTTTTAATTTTTTAACAATCACATAGAATATAGAAAAAAAGTTTAAATACATTTGGTTTCAATAGTTGAAGGCAATATGACTTTCTCATTTCTACAAATTACCTACATAATACTCGTAGCTAAATATCTAATCGTAAAGCATCGAGAAGTATCACAAGCTCTTATTCTATACAAGAACGTACAATAAAATGCAACGGGAGCGATTAGCTTGAGGCATCGAGTGAGTGCGTGCTCACGATTTGCAGCACATCAAAACCTTTAATAGTGCACTTATAATATCCAAATGCAACAAAGTATTCCCTATTCCGTCTCCTCAAGGACTCACATCCAGCGGCAGATCTTCGTTACGCGAAACTAAACTTTGAAGCAGGTAGTCTCAACTGTTTAAGGAAGATGCTTGTCTAGAACATAGAACCAGTTTGCGTATGATTGGAAACTAAGGTACTTGGAGTATATTGCAGTAACATTGTCTTACCGCTTATTACAAATGTATGTATTTTATATGTTATTTTAATCGCTTGTGAACTAAGGTTAATTGCAAGGTTTAAATAGTGTGCCATAACTAATCCAATGCGGCAATAATAGCGCACACACGTAGTCATATGTAGACGTAGTGAATGAAATCGTTGCTAAACCAGTTAGATTTTTTGACTGTTCAAAAATAAAGCTGCATACAGATTATAAAGATAAAGCCATCCAGTTTGTAGTGCAGTATGAAAATACGTAACAAGACAAGGCAAATTTTCCAACCGTCACTGGGGCTGATAGTGTAAACGGCCACCATAAAAGGGAATTACGTTGTTAAAACAACTGGCAACAATTTTTCTTCGGCTTGCTAGTTGCATCACGCAAACCGCGACCGTATGGGATCCATGTTGCACTAACGAGAATGTTTTGCTGTTTGCCTCGCAACATTTTACACAATTTTACTATACATGACTGGTTAAATAACTAGCGGCTTAATGAGATTTATACTTATAGGTAGTTTGACAAAAAAATTCAGGTATAATAATATGAGTATAACAGGCAATAAGATATACCTATTGTTATTGTTTAGGTATATCTCAAAAATTTATCTAAAACATACAATGTTAATCAACAGTATAAAAAAAATATAAAACTCAATATCGTTGGAAATACTTACTAAAAAGTTATATTGTCAAATTGATTACAACAGTAACACGATTTAGAATATTATAATAACATAACGATACTATAAAACACGTTTTAGGGATGTGTATTATGAGCTTACAAATGAGCTGTCCAAATATTCGGGTATCTCGTAAACAGACATCGCACTTCCGGCTAGCTTACATCATTCCGTCTGTTATTAAGATATCACGGAGGGAACACCTTGGCTACTTTACATAATTCCGGAAACCATACGTTGTGGCGTGGAACGAAACGTTTATATTT
Source organism: Panoquina ocola ocola (assembly GCA_018249155.1). Taxonomy (NCBI): domain Eukaryota; kingdom Metazoa; phylum Arthropoda; class Insecta; order Lepidoptera; family Hesperiidae; genus Panoquina; species Panoquina ocola. The sequence goes on from DWKA01000758.1 coordinate 9,704, forward strand.
TACAGGCAGGGCGCTGGAAAAATAGGGAATCAGAAAATGGACACAATACTTTTTGTTCATTTGTGGTATGAGGTAGAATCGTCTCAGGGTTTCCTAAAATTAGGCTGTGACCTTAAAGATATATGTATACCTACCTAATTATGATGTTAATAGTTCATATTATACTTTTCAATTATAATTTTTGCATTTTCCATTTAAAAACTAACTGTTATATCATTATCATTACACCCATAAACATTTTTACTTAGCTATAATATAATACTTCTTTAGGTATAAAAATATTAGACTATTTCATGACTTCCGTAACTTCACATTTCCGTAGACAATAGACGATTTTTCCCATTTGAGTTAAGAAACTTCAGTCAAAAAAACCATACAGATTCACTGCAAAACAGTAGGAATATAAGTAAACGAAGTAGAGGCGGAGAACCAATTGTTCAATTAGTGCATTCATTGTAATTTGATGGAATTAATCGAGCATTGTTATGAGCAACAGCTCAATCAGTGAAAATTATTAATTAGCGAACACGAGCGAAACAAGTAAGCAATTCCGGCCGAAACGAAGCGAGCAAGCCGCTATCTGTCGATAAAAAATTGTTGCAACGTAACGTCATGCATTCACCGTCATCGCCACGTGAGACTGCGACTATACGGGTTTACCACATCCATATGTTGTGTTTCGTACTTCTTGACTATGTAAAACTTGTATAGTGGTTAGGTATTTTGCTTCTAAACGCATCGTTCCATTGTGATTATACACAAAGAATATTATTATAATTAATTATTATATTATAAATTAATCATATAATATGGTAAGGTCGAAATAAAACTGTGAATATCGCGTAAAAAAGACGATAATTCGTAACTGCGACAGCCAATATGAGCGCTAGATTATTTATAATTTAATTTGAAGACTAATTCCAAACTCTAACATACCATCTGGATTTTATTCACTTTGTTGTGTGTGTTCCATGTTCCATTTTATGAATCTAAGTTACCTGTCACTTACAGCACAGCTCCACGACCGCAGATTACACTGACTTTAAATCACCGGTGCACAAATCACAAGTGCAACCGCATTATTAAGCTAGTCAAGATTACGTAAGATAATTTTTGCTACTTGAAGCAATGTGTACCCTTGTGCCTACCCCTCACATAGTGAGAGGAGACCCGATCTCAGCAGTGGGACGATTATGGGTTGTGATGATGATGATGAAAAAGCAGTGTTGATATTGTATCACTTATCGCGACATTTAAAATGCATCAACACACTTATACATATCCACTGTTCTAAAAGTATATAGGTAAACTAAGTATTTTTATTCATACAAATGACATGAATAAAGTATCTCGAATTGTTGCGTATCAACTGGTTTTAAAACTAATTCAAGAAATAGAAAACCGATTAATCTTTTTCCTGAGTAAATAGAAATAGGCATACGTGAACGTCTGTAGGACACATTGGCAACTAATGAGTGAAGCACACAATTGATTTTTCATAGTGTTAAGAAAAGTTTAAGAAGGAAATTAAAAAAAAGGTTGCATTAAATAATTCTATTTTTAATTTTTTAATTTTTTATATACTGATATTCAAATGAGTTATAAAATACTTTTGAGGTAAAAAAATATTATTTTCAAATGCTTTTGATTTGGGCTAATTCATCAGTTTCAGTTCTTTCCAGCCAATGTAGAGACATTTTATCATATAATCGTCTCTAGATTTTTTTTTAATTTTGTCATATTCAACGTTACTACGAGCAGTTTGCCATGCTACACGTCAGTGTGTATCAAGAATTATTCGATGTTCGATTGACACGAAGCACCGGCTAGTTACGAAACGGCACAATAATTAAAACTGTTAGCGAATGAAAAAATACCTGAGAATTCAGATTGGCAGATAAAGCAACACGATTGTCTTGGATTGCATATTGAAAAAAACATGCAACAGAGATAAGGCGTTACATGCTCGAGTGACTTAAAGGCATCGCCGTGAGCACCGGCTAATTGCATTTCCTACTGTGTTACTACATTGATGCATAACTGTTAGATATCGAGGTTGCTAATAAATTTGGATAACAATTAAACAAGTATTTCGTTTCTCACTTTCATCGCTACTCACTGCATGCGCCGAACGCGCACCGCGCTCCGTTATTGTTAATTAATTAAATTGGACCATCGCAGTTGCTTTTATTTACCTTTTATTATTTACTAATTAGCTCGGCAATCGGTTCAATAATTTGTTGGATTGTTAATATAATAAGTTAAATGTTAAATCATCTACTAGCATCTATGATACTTTTAATAGGTAAATGACTGTAGGTACCACTGGACTACCTCTTTGTAAAACGATATGTAAAATTATAAACTATAGGCGTAACTCTCAAACATTGAGCTACATTATAATTTCTTCAGACCGTAATCATATATTCTTCGATAAACTAGAACATCACACAAGAATTCAATCTCAATGATTTACACAAGTAGATTTTTCTAAAGATCAAGAATCCGTAAAGATCAATACATCAGCCTCAAAGATCGTGGAAAATAATTCATTGGTAATTCATAAAAGACATCGATTTATACTCTTCGAAGTCATTGAAGCGCGCAAGCTCTCTATTCTACTATTCTACAATTTCATTAGCTTCGATAATAAGACTCGCTGACACTGGACTTCATTATACATATGTAGAACATAATTACTATGTTAGCGCTGTATATTTTACAAGATAGCTCATCCAATTGTAACTGGTAACAGTGTGTGAGCACGTGAGGTAGTGTGCGGACTGTACGGTGGCCATTATAAAATGGAATGGCTGTAAACCTCATATAACGGATCACATGATGCAAATTTCGATGGCCAAAATGCAACTGAGACCGCAACGAATGACCATTGATTTTATGATCGCAACTCGCATTGGTGTTGCGATGCGACCATTAACCTCAACTACTGCTAATTCTAACAGAATAACATTTACATATAATATTACGTACAATTATGTATAGTATAATACATTATAGAAAGTTTGATTAATTGTGTTCAAATGTACACAAGGCAAAAGATTTATGTAGATATTCTTATACTCTACAATGAAATATAAGGGAATATGACATATAGAAGATGTGGCAGTGAATGTATTATTGACGCATAGCTAGGTATACCTACTTGATTATTTTCCCGACTTTGGTACCGACATATTATCAGCTATAATTAAATTATATGTGTACAATTTACCAACTTATCAAATATTTATTAAATTATACGTATTTACTTAGAAGTGACACATTAGTTAGGTCACTGTGAAAAAATGTGCATCATATTTGTAATAAAATTTACAAAATTCCAGGAGCCAAAATAGAGTTTTTTTTTAATCGAATTCTATCGGGGTTGAATTAAGAATCATTATCGTAGTTCAATATACTGGAAATAGTATCTAATCGAGTCTCATTAATATAAATGTCACGGCATAATCAGTCGTAATCGGGTTTATTTAACCACAGCTCTTTTGCAAGCTGTACCAACAGCGGTTGCACGACACAACGTCGTATATAATAAAATATATAAAAGAGTCGTAGTATTCATATAAGTAGATACTTATCATCTTTGCCGGAAGTAAGTATTCTTAATTTAACGGTATACTATGTGATACTACGCGGCCCTTTGTCTCTGAGCAAACGATTATAACAGTAAGGGGTATTCATAAATTTCATAGATTTCTCAGCTCGACACACAGATTAGCCCACCGGGATAGCAGGATGTACACAAAACACATATAATCTTCACCGAGTAGGTATGTACCTAACTATGCACACACATTGTAATATATTAACTTATATAAAGAAGATAATGACAAGGATTTGAATGAGGGCGGTGTTCTCAAACTCCTTGACTTTTGAAGTAGTTTGATAAAACTTTTCGGGTTAATGAAATTGATACTTTCAACCACAGTCGTATTTTGATGGAATCTGTTAAATTCTGCTGAGATAAAATCATTATTCAAAACAAGGGTAGTGAGTTACTTACGAATTTAATTAGTAATAGTTAATATACCTTAATATTACTAGATAAAATATAATCAAAAATATCGTAGATGAGGAGGCCTGAGACATAGTCGACCTTGATGGTCCAGTGGAGAAAAATTATCTCCTCTCAAAAGTGTCGCAAGTTCCAATACCACCCGATGGCCTCCAACATCGCTTAATGAGTGCTATCTAACGATAACTATCATGCCGGACGACTTAACATTATCATCGAAGTACCGTACCTGAAATTGCTTAATTCAGTTCATTTACGATTGACACAAACAACCGAACTGTAAGTACCAATGCAGATATAAAGGCTGCCAATATAATTTTAGACATTACGGGTACCTACGATTACTAGTTACATAATATAATATCCGCAATGATTTAAGTTTCAAATGCCAAAGCAATAACAGCTCATACACAAAGACGCACCAATATTATTACGCAAGCTCAACCACGTCAATTCAATCCTGCGTTGTAGACTGTACAATGTTTACATCACAGTACGATTACTAGAATCGCATAATGCAGTCGTATGTAGTTCCAATAGACAGAACTATTTAGTACAGTACACAATAGAGATATCCGATTCGTAACAATGCACTTGTATAGGAATTTTAATTGGAAATATGAGCGACAGTTGCAATGTTTTGTTTTGCTATCGTTACTATCCGGACTCTGTTGTATTATAACTAAGACACGTCATGCTTTTGTGACCAGCAGGGGCTTTCGTATGCTGATTTCAAAGCCAATTATATGCCACAGTTAAATACAGATACTATTGCCAGTAGTCATGACTCCTAGTCTTTATTTTTTTGTTAGCAACAACCCAAAATATAACTATCGAAGTACTGCTACAAGATTGATATGTGTAACTAAATGTATCTTACATTTTACATAATAACACATGTTTCCTATTTTATACCGTGGGTATTATATAAAAAACTAGTGGCCCACCCTCGCTTCGCTCCGGGAAAAAAACCATCTTAGCGTGACAGTGAAAGAATTTTTCAAATCGGACCAGTAGTTTCTGAGATTAGCGCGTTCAATCAAACAAACTCTTCAGCTTTATAAT
>DWKA01000759.1:0-14788 GCA_018249155.1 Panoquina ocola ocola
AATGATTGAAAATTCATTGGGATTAATAAATGTATTAAGTGTTTATTATGCATTTTTCAATGAAGACTCATCTAGCGAGTGGCCCGGTTTATACCTATGCTGTCGAGTATAAATGGTGTGCGTATACCTTGACAAAAATTATATAGCATTGTTAATTATATAGCATTTCTATGTTTTGCAAGTTTTAACAAATGCTTTTACCTTCCAATATGTATTGTAATTTCAATTAGATAATAATTGTCAAGATTTTTTACGACCAGTATAAGTAACTAAAGTCAATAAATAATGAAATTACTAAAACATTGTATGTGTAGATGTCATTGTAAATAATTATATTGCATTTATAATAAAGCGATAACGCTAGTTCTGCCACTCAATATAATTCTTGTTGTTTATAAGCCAAATTATGTATTTATCACTGTAAATAATAAAATGTTGTTTACTTAAGTTTGTTTCAATTTTTACGCATTCATGTGCGTTCCTCTTACTTAAGGGACTTTTTAACCTTAGGTTATAGTTCATGTGTACGTAACTTGGCAAGAGTCTAAAAAAGAAAGTCAGAGCAAAACGGCTTCTGCGTAACTAATAGGTATATCTTTCAGGCTCTTGTCAAGTTAATTTCCAATGACTATTAGGCGGAGTTAACTGGGGAACAAAACGATAAATAAAACCACTTGTATTAATATTAGAAAATTTAGTATATCATAAATTTTCACATTTACTTATAGCTTGCCTTTAAATCTCAAATAAACAAAATGTGTAAACATAAAAATTACAAATTCAACGATAAGTGTTATTTACTTCTCCGAGGAGCACCAAGTTTTTATATATTTTTAACGGAGAAATTAACCACTTTTATAAATCCAAATTTGAGTTTGCTCAACTCTCGTCATTAGGTATACTTTGGGAGTCGGCTTTATACTAAATCCCAACATGTATTGATATTGCAACATGTAATACACAACACATCAATGAATTTTACAATGATTAGAATATCTCAAGAAATACGATATACCTGATTAGAATCTTCTCGTGATTTCCATATAATGACAGTGTTGTTCAAGTTATCTGACTCAACTTGCGAGGTAAATACTTTCCCCGTAGTCAGCATTGCATAATAACAATGTTGCTATGATTGTTTATATTTTTACTAACTGATACAAGACTTTACGTATCCCTTCAGCGTCATAGTTGTTCTGAAATCTTAAAATTGACGCAACACAATAGGTATAGCTTAATTTTGTGTTTAGAGAAGACCAATGTAACTCATAAGACGAATTTTGTTAGCACGAACTTCGTGACTTCGCACACGACAAACCTTAATAACAATTTTTAACTAATTCTGAACAAACATTACAAACCGTTCATTATAAAAGTACACAAAATATCTTAAAGGTGCAATCTATAAGCATAGAAGTATATTTTAACGTAGATAAATAAAATATCATGACGAACAGTCTCATATAGATAAATTAATTCTTTTCAGTTGTTTTCAGACATGATTATCCTATAAAATAAGATTATAGTAGAAAGCCTGAGAATCGAATTAGGCCGGATCTTACTGGGATATCACGGGGCCATTTGCTTGCTTAAACTAAGCACTTGAAGAGAGAAAAAAAAACAAATTTTATATATCAATTCAATAAAATAAGGAACAACATGTTCTTTTAAAATTTGTAAAATAATACTAACGCGAATTCGCCGTGAACGCCCTTTGGGATTCGTGCCTCGAAGACTACATAAAACACATTCGTAACAACATACTCTTTCAATTATTTGGTTTAGTGCACAGCGATTTCCATAAAGCTCTAATAATATAACAAGATGATAAAATTATAGGTATACATAAAAATATGTAAATTGTTCAACAGAAACACCGACTGGCAGGCTTTCTCTTGAAATATAAAAGCTTACGACATAGTGAGAATCGACACCTACCCGACAGGACTAGACACTAGATACAATTCTGAAAATGAGTATACAAACACACATGAAATGCATGCATTCCTCTTAAAATAAATGGAATCACTCGTTGACGGCGGGAACAACGTTCCTTTAGTCAATATAAACAAAATAAATATAAAGTATTCAAACGGATCTTAAGAAAATTGCGTACAAGAAGAAATATATCCAATGTTAAAATTAAAATAATCTCTGGTTTCGTGTGAATGTAGGAGTCAAGTTTTCAAATTATTTACACATCTTTAGTTTTTAACATGGACGTTGAAATGAAGAGATCATTAATACTCGAGTAGATTCCACGCGGTCCCTCCTTGGACACTATCACAGTTGGACCCTTCCGGGAAGGCCGGAGCGGAATCAACAAAAAGGGACAATTCAATAAACATCTTCCAAAAGCTGCTTTAGTCAGAGGTTTTATCACAATTTTCATAAAATACCATAAAATTTTAAATAATTAAATAAGAATATAAATGAGGTATGTATAACCAACACTAGAAAAATTATTTTGGTGAGCTAATACTTAATACGTGAAGTAAGTCTGATAAATTAGTAATAAGCAACAGAAACGTCGAACTGAGTACGCCTCCATACAGCTACCTGCGACTACATACGTCTACTACTACATTTCGCCATTCAAACAGCAATATAAACTTAGAAATAACGTGTATAGTGTAAACGAGAACTTGATTATTGCTGCTACATCGATAATCAAGACACTTGTACCGATTGCTGCGGTCTCTTGTTATTCCTCTCGCCAGCTACATCGCGGAATGTGCAATTATTTACGTGCATGATGTGCAATGTGGTAGTGTTCTAGATTTTAACAGATTTTCTAAACGGTACTTCTATCACTATCCTTCTTAATGTGTATTTCTCGACTGTTGGTTCCTGGACCTATTCGCAACAAAAACCAATAACACATAACCTTCAGTTTAACATAGTTTTACACGATTAGACACAAGTGTACCTACATATAGTAAATAATTTTAGATAAATTGGTGCCAGCAAACAACTCGGTCGAGAATTACTTTAAGAACATACAGACTTGGTCGCCGATACGTATCTTGAGCACGCGTCGTACAGGTTATCGCAGTTTTCATCAACCCAAAAACTTAAAAATTGGCAGCATCGACTTGAAAATTACGATGTCGGCCAAAACATAGTTACCTAAGGTTAAAGGTATTAGTTTTAAACTGCTTATGTAATAAAATTCGAGAACAAACTTCGAAGACCGTTTATTAACGGTTTGTTATTACACACCTCAGCTATCGAAATAGCGGTGCGTAGTTTTACGCAATCGATTAAACAAAAGGTTGAGACTATTCTTTCAGCTACGGTAATACGTTGAAAACTTAACATTTTTAGATTTCACAAAACCGGATGGATGGCATTGAAACCGATGGTGACCGAATATGCAATCCGTGACGATAAAACCGTATTCGTCAACCAGTTCGATTTGTACATTAGCTCGGTAATCATATAAGTCGTTTAAATTTTGTGCTGTCTCGGCGATCAGTACACTTTCACAATAAGTAACCGCATACGGCCAACCGTATTAGTTTTCATTAGTTGTTAACCATAAAAGGTTGCAGACAGACATGGTCACGGATACGGTGAAACCGATACATACTCGGATATCCCGACATACATCAATAAGGGATATCCATGTACGTCCGCATTTTGCTCAAGATCCGTGTCGTCTTCCGCTCGTGTGGTGTGGCGAGGTGCGAGTGTGAGCGAGTGGCGAATGTGGGGGTGTGCACCGACCTCTATACCAGTGATGGTACAGAAGTCAGTGGTGTGTGCTGGCTTTACTCCGGCTCGGGCGAGTCAGGTGCGTCCATTGCGGCCACGGTGGTGGCGGCCGCCGCGCGCACCTTCTTCAAGTAGCTGACGCTGTCGAACTCCAGGCAGCTCTGTCGTAACATAAGTCTTGTTATTGAATGCATAATTTACATAAACTCGCGCCAAGTTATTACGTCTACGACTATGCGATTAGTTGAAACTAAAGATTAAAGATGTGGATGCACAACGGGACCCCCCGCGCTTGGGTTCCGTAATGCACATTATAACGTATGCGAAATTTGAGAGATAGTTCATAGACGTCATAAGGCTTGCTGCGATATAACAATAAAATTCAAAATAATTCGCACAATATTTACAAGGTATAGGTTTATATACATACTTATCCGTATAAGATCATGCGAGCGCCCACGTTGTGTATGGTTTGCGGTAATCCGATTTCGCACTATTTATGCCCATTAGTCCTATATTCTACTTATGACTTTGGATATTACTGAACTTTCACAAAGAAACTCATATGTTGACCACTGTCAATTATGGTTTTGTGCTTAAAAAATCAGTGTGCCTACAAATTAAATGTGTTTTGTAAAATGATTAAAAAATACATGTCTCAAGCTAACTATTAAGTTATAACAACGAATCCTAATGTAAATTGTAAGCTGTGCGAAATCAGAGTATCACAACTCAGAACTGATTACGTGCAAGTGATATTAATATTGTGATATTGATGATAAAAGCAGAAACATTAATTGAATCATTTGTAAGTCAAGAAAAGCAGGTGTTTAATAGTTAGTTGGTAAGAGAAGGAAAGACAGATTATTTTTTAATTTTATATTTAATAAAACCACAAAACAACAGAAAAGTACCACAGGCAATTTGTTACACGCATATGACTGTATATATATAATATATAAAGCTAAGCGGAAAATTGAAAATAAAATTTTCAATCAGGAATTGTATGGGAACAAAGCAATCACGTATTATAAAATGATGAAATCATAGTCACTTTCTACCTGTAGCGAACCTCTCTCGAGTACCCGTTCTGTCCGAGCGGCAGTAACAAAAATTTACTTGCGGTTAAATGTTATATCATTCATTCCGCAATAAAACATACACATTACAAATATTATTCAATAATATAAATTTTCCAATAGTTAACACAGAATATCAATACATATTACAACATCCACTAAATTGTAAATAATTTCAGGAATTCATATATAACATACTTCGTTAGAAAAAATCAGTTAAATGCAATTTCTATTTAGCAAAAGTAATGAGATCAATGAATTCGCCAGAACTACTTTAACAAACATACGCAATCAACGCAACGTAAAAGCGACACCTAACAATAAGCCGGGCGCTACCCCGGCCGTCGTACATCTACAGTCAGTCTTATTTTTAATGTGCAACTTACTCTACCGAGATCACATACTGCTTACTATTAACGTCATTTCCCTAATTTAAAATTAGTCTTACGTTCGACAATATAATAGTAAACATTCATTAACATATACTTGACTAGAATTTTCTCAAATAATACTATTGTCATCACTGAATTTTAGCATCATATGCACCAAAGCCCCGATCGAAAGCCATTCCATCCGAAGCGCGGGTTGTTAAACATGTAAAGCGGGTGCAAGAACGTGCGGTTACTCTACAACTCGGGGGACTAGAGTCGGTAGCGTGCTCAGTGGTGAATCGTTAAAAATGGTCAAAGATAGTCTAACATCTTCAGTACATTTTTTCGATGGCAACACTCAGCACGCTGGCTTAAAATAGTACAAGGTTGCTAGGAGCGGAGGACGGCGACGAAGGGTCCAAGGCAAAGGTTAAACTTTTGCGTTAGACTTCACGCCTTGCAGCTCCGGCTAGGGCGGGGGGGTGCGGGGTGTGGCGGGAGGCGAGAGAGGTCGCGGCGAGGAGCGGCGGGCGGGGGGGCGCGGGGCTACGCGTCGCCGTCGTCGCGGCGCGCGCGCGGCGCCTCGCCCGCCGGCTGCGGAAGGAAACCATCCACTCGTCGGATAACATCGGCCTCGCCGCCGCCGCACGCGAATTCACATCCCCGTCGATAAAAACAAACGATTAGCTGACTATACTGTGTTCGACATCTAGCTATAGAAAATCGATTAGATTTTTTTTATCGGACTCTTCGCCCTTCAAGTATGTCAAAAGGCAATCAAATGTAAATCGTGCCACACTCATTTTGAGCCAGCAAGTAAGTCCATCGATGCTCCTTGATGCCTAGTATAAGCAAACATTGCTACTATATTGATTGTCCACCAGCCGACTCGTGCTCGAGTCGAGAAGTAGGCATGCCCGCGCGCGTGATGGCTACAGAGGACGGTGTGAGATTCAATAAAAGTTTCGGCAGAGTAGAGCGGCGAGGTAATTGGGGTGGTGCAGCGGCGGCCAGGCGCGCAGGGGCTGGAGGGGCGGGGGGGGGGGGGGGGGCGGGGGGGGCGGGGGCGGGGGGGGGGGGGGCGCGCGGCGGCGCGGCGCCAGCAGCGTTACCTTGCGCGCCAGCTCGGGCGGGAAGGCGGCCAGGCCGGCGGGCGGCAGCTTGCTGAGCGGCGAGTCGGCGTACTGCACCAGCGTCTCGTACGTGTAGGTCTGGCGCGCGCCGCCCGCTCCTGCACAGTGGACCGTATAGCGCGCGCGGCACGTCACCCTCAGGGCTACAGCCTCGTCACCGTGGTCTCGGTGCCACCCGCGGAGTCGCCACGCTACGGCGCTGCTCGTATTCCATTCACCGCTCTAATTTCTAAGTTTCTGGTCTTTGTGGACTTTCACAATTTAATTTTACTGTTCCATTTGACTCCGCGAGTGACATATCTAACGGTTCGACGGGTGACATCACCAGCGACCAACGGTGTGGAAGTATAGACAAAAATATCGGGAAACTCAAATCACATTTTTACTAAAATTTACTTTTTTTTTCTACATATTTAAAAAATAAAGTGATTGAGTTGCCGCATTTTTGCTATGTAACATTATTTTGCAGAATCTCTGGTTGGTTAAATAAAGATAATAGCATAATACCTCGTCACATTTGTAATATTGAAGCGAGAATAAAACAAACCAAACTGTTAGCAACGAGCGGCATAAAAATAAATAATTATTGTTAAACAAATTATTAAATAGAAATCATCCACATACGCATAGCAACCTATTAAAACTCAACCGCGGGTAAGTAGACTGGTTTGCTGGTTTGATTAGCTAGTAAGTGATTATTGACTGACATCTGCATACACGTGACACGACATGAGGACGAGCGGAGAGTACATGCTACACGATATTGGGCGATTTTTCATTGTGCGACACGACACTGACACGACAGCTTTACGAGTCATAATTATTAACCGATTGACGGAGTGGCGGTGAAAGGACTTGACTTACAGGAGCAACTCCGAGCTCAACTTTGCCGCTCTTCTAGTCGCCTGCTGCAATTTTTTTTTATTACTTTTACTTTAAAATTTCTGCCGCCACTTAGTCAATCATAGCTGATCGTTAAGTTCCATTCCAGTTACACGCCTACATGCAAGTTTGCGTGTTTACACAATACATAGACAAATGTAGATCCGACACCAGTTAACGAGACTCAGCTAAATACCGCCTATAGCATAGATATAGTCATCGACACGGACCTTCACAAGAGTCTGAAAGAAACAATTAGATGCGCAGAACAAAAAGCATAGCAAAACGGCTTCTGCGAATCTAATGTCTCTTTCACTCTTGCCAAGTTACTTGTCTATGACTATAAGTCGGTGTCATCGTTCAATCTTTATGCTTTTTTTTAAGTTCGTGCCATTGCAGCGTCGGTCAATGATAAAGCGCCCGTCGGTTAATGTTGTTATTACATCGATTGATAAATATGACTTACATAAATAAATACTGTATTCGAAGTTGAAATGTGATTGTTGCTGGTGAAGTATTCGGAATCTTGCTGTCGTTAAAACTTATTGAAATGATCGTGAGATGCTACTAAACAATGTATGTCCAACAATAAAATATGTTTATATCTAAAGTACAGAACTAAGTGTTGTACAATAATTGTTCTTCTGATTTAGATTAGGTATAAACCTTTTTTTAAATTAAACTTATAAGTATGTAGTAGTATTTGTTTAATAAAAACAACGAAAATTTAATTTAACTTTCACGAAAAAGAGCATGTATCATGTATGTGGTGTTTCTTGTAGTTACTACACATAAATAAATGTATACAATTTTGAATTCGAGGACCGCTCCAAATATTGACAAACGTACGAATAAAACATCAATCTAATCATAACTTCCTTAGAGTATGAAACAATTTTGAAACAAGTAACAAATCTGGAGTAGACCTCGCGGACATTGATATTAGGTAAATTCACGAGAACAGAACAATTTGCTCTGGGCACGATTAATTACAGCTCGGTCACGCAGATCGATTAGGGAGCAAATGGACTGACGAATTAATTGCGAGGATCAATTTCTGTCGATTACTTACAGGAAACATGGCTCATGTTCAAATTGAGATTTGGAAATGTGACGCAAGATTATTTCACAAAAACTAACATGTAGTTGGACACAAAAACACGGCAATTTAACACATATATATTATGGTAAAATTAGACACTTCGTCAAGAATTTGTTAAAGTAAGCTAATTTATACTAGATAGGAATAAACCGGATTCCGAATGAGATGATATCTATCAAAGGTTTTAGTTTAAATGTTTAAGAGTCCTTGCAATATTATTTCAAATATTTTTATTATATTCCGGAATTATAACCGTTAATAATAGCAAAATTATTACAAAATTGCCTTTGCATCATGTACTCGTATATCAGTCCGTATAGTAACAATGAGTCCTGCATCATCTGTATCAGTCCTTTTGTCTGTCTGTTCTGTCTATCTATTCTTTCCTCTCCCCATCTCACTCGTGACACGAGCCGTCTCGCTCTACCCGCATACGTATGTCCGTTAGCGCGACGGGTCCGGACGCGAGCCTTACCTTGGTTCTTGTCGGTGGAGGTGGCGCGCGAGAAGCGCGGCCGCCGCGGCAGGGCGCCGCCGTCGCCCGCTGCACACACACGTCACACACGATACACCACACTCGCACCGACCGCCGACCGTGACCCGTGACCCCCCCCCCCCGCGTCACCACACACACACATTCACATCGTATCGTTGGACCGAATACAGATAATATATTTTTGTCATAGAATTACATAAAAAGACTTGTACGCGTTTGCTTTTCTTTAGCCATTAGAATGTACATGTTTAAAAACGTACATTGACTAAGATGTAACTCAGATATTGTGTCATTGATACATATAAATCTCCTGTCACGATGTTTGTCCGCGATGGACTCCTAAACTACTTAACCGATTTTAATCAAATTTTGCCAACGTATGCATTTTGATCCAACTTGAAAAATAAGATAGTTTTGGATCCGATAGGTGGCGCTGTTGTCGAGAATCTGCAGTGCTGCGGAACAACGTCCGCCAGGTCAGCTAGTAGATAGATAATATAATAATTATTTTTTTATGTCATAGAGTTACATAAACAGACTTGGATGTTCGCGTTAGCTTTTCTTCAGCTATTAGAATGAACGTGTTTAAAAACGAACATTTACTAATATGTAACTCACATTCTGTGTCATTAGTTGATATGCGTCATACCAACTGACTCGAGACCAACAAACCTTGGCAAATAATTCCCAAGAGAAAAACTGTAGATGAGTAATACTACTCATTATTTTTTTTACTGCTGTCGTCTACAATACAACATTAAAAATAAATGAAATTATAGTGTTTCAGTAGGTTTTTGTCAACACGATGTGAATGTGCAGTGGGTAAACAGAAACTCACTTACAAGCTCACCTCAATGCTACGGGAATAAGATTCAACAATCTTCACACAAGTGTACTAATGAGGCGAGGCTTGCGAGTGAATCAGTATTGGGCAGTTATAATGACGTGATGAATTATTAATAAATGGTTGCAACAAAAATTTGGAAAAAACTGCCCGGCCGGGGATAGGACAAACGGTCAGTGATATCAATTACTTGTTAATAAATGACATATAATAATATAAATAAATAGATAATAATATATTATCTTCAACATGATAATAATATAAATGAATCAAATGAGATATTAAAATAAGTTCAAAATGGATTCATGTCATGATTCTGTATTTGCTACCTGAACTATCCTACATGCTTCAGTCAGTCGCTTTATTGGATAAACTATTTATATTTAAGTAAAATAAATTCTTCTATTGCACACCTTCACTTTAGTAAGGAACTCCACACTTCCATGCAATTTAAAAAGCTGTTATATCATCGAGTAAAGTTAGTAGGTATATATTTTGATATAAATATCTACTGGAATGCAATGTTATATGCTTTATTTTCATATCTTCTAACTAAAAGGCCAACCTACATGCGACTTTATTGAATAAAAGTAAAACACTGAACCAATATAAAAATTTAAAAAAGTACTAAATTATCGCGAGTAACATCTGTCCAGTGGACAAAAAAGTTATAATTAATTTACTATGGTAATGGCAATGACCAAAATGCCTTTAAACTCATTCCGGATGTGAGGAATCTTTGACGCGAAATAACAAAACTCACCAATCTCTGCCGATGCCACTGTGTTGTGGAAAACCTCTGTCACTACTACACATTACATTTAATATGTACTCATTGTACAAACTAAAAATAGTTTCAGAAAAAACAACTCTATACTATGATAATAAATTTTCGGACTGATCAATTACAATGAACTGGAAAATTCTCATTTGGACACCATACCAAAGGGAACAGACAAACAAAATTACAAAAACTAATAAATATTGAATAAATGGCGCCAAAATAATCTTAAAATTTGAATTAAGAACATCATCCGCAGATAAATCAAACTAACCTTTACATTTGAATTAAGAACATCATCCGCAGATAAATCAAAGCAATCTTTAAATTTGAATTAAGAACATCGTCCGCAGACAAATCAAAGCAATCTTTAATTTTGAATTAAGAACATCGTTCCACAGATAAATTATTCTTTTTTAAAACTCACCATTATCATCGTGGCCAGCTGCACTCTCAGCAGCGGCGGGGTCGACGGCAAACACGTCATCGTCCCCGTTGAGCGCGAGGTCGTCGCGCAGCAGCAGCGCGGCGCCCGGCCGCTGCGACAGCGTGAAGAAGTCGCCGGAGCCCGCGCCGAGCGCCTCCAGAGCGCCCGCGCTCTCGAAGTACTCGTCGAGGACCAACTTCGCCGTCTGTACGAGTTATATAATAGGATGCGTTTATCAATTGTTTAGCAGTTTTTTTTAATATTTAAATAACATTATGGTAAAGTGATTTCACCCGTCCATTGCCATCTTCCTACGCCCGGTCCCCCTAGAAATTGGCATATCCGTGTGCCACTAAACCGTAAACACATACGAATGTATAAGCGCCCTGGGCATATTTTAACAGCGTTAAAAATGCACAAACGCGTCGGAAGCACTGAATGGGTTGATAAGAAAAACGCGGAAAGAAACTCCTCAGCCCGTTTTTAAGAAATATACATTTTAAACTTACTTTCACGAGATCCAAGTTGTTGCCGGTGATCTTGATGGAATGTTGTCCAAATGTCACAGTGTACTTATACTCTCCTAGTGCGGCGTCGTTCGTTGAGAAGCTATGAAGTAGGGCTCTGGAATTATTGTGGGGCGACTTCTGCAATTTACACGGAACACACATTTACTAAAAAAAATAAACCAGACGCAAAAGTCGAGGTATTTTCTTATAAACTACATTTCTATTGTTGGGTGTACTCAGTGTTTGCTTGAGAGAGAGGTGGGAGTGCATATGAATTTTTAACTCCAAGGGAGGAGGGACAATTTCTTTTTTTATCGCCTATGGAGCGCACACATACCTCGTATAGTCATCTGCAATTAACTTGGAAAGACGTAGAAAGAGACCGATGCGCAGAAGTAGTTTTTTCTAGAAACACGTACATAAAATCTAAAAAACGACTTCTCCGCATCTAACTGTCTCTTTCTACGTCTCTCCAAGTTACTTGCAGATGACTATACTATTTTTTTTTTTCACATTCTCATTATAAGTAAATACACAAGACACATAGTCCGTATGTAGGTTGTAGGTACCTCTCTGGGGCGCGGCGCCTCGTCCGAGTTGTTGGAGTCGAGCGAGCCGCGCGAGCCGGTCAGCGCGCCGTCCAGCCCGCCCTCCAGCCGCACCGGCGACGCGTTGCGTCGGATCGTGTCGCCGATCAGGTGCTTCGCGTGACTGACATACACAACACACACGTTTTAAATATATCTACATACGAGTACAGTTCGCGCGCGAGTTGATTGCAGCTGGGGCCTGAGGTAAAGGGGGAAGCAAAAATAATTTTGAGCTTTAACGACACTATACTAAAGACTGGGCGACGTCACCCTTTACCTCAGGCGCCGACTGCAATCAACAACACAATCAAAAGATGTCGTATACTTTTCTTTTTAGGTGACATTTGAAATCCTAATCTCAATAGTAATTACAAAGCTTCAGAAGATATTTTTTTTTAAACCCCTGTTTATTTTCTTTAAAAAAAATATCAGTTTAAGGGAATATTTTATACAGAAAAATAATGAAAATTGTGTGTGCAAGCCGTAACGCAGTAGCATCAGCTATCAAGAGTTAGCATGTGCGACTAAGCGGAACGACCCCGATAACAACAATAACACTCCTCAACGTCGTGCGACAAGTTAAGCGTCTACAACCGTTTCAAAATATATTCGAATTAAGAATTAAAATATAAAATAATTTTTCGCAATTCATGCTTCACACAACATCTTACGCTGCTACTTACACAGGCTCAGTACAAAGTTCCTACTTTCGGTCACGTATCATGCACGAAAGTACCAATAAATATTAATAGGCAAGAAAAATACTCACTTAACGTTCTCCTCGTTTGGCCCGGTGATTTGAACGAGGCGTTCCTTTGCACCGGGACTGACTGGAATTATAAATTGTGTCCAGTGAAATAAGCGCACCGTACTAACCTAGCATGATAGTGTTATCCAAGCTCAAGCCGATGCGATTAACAGGGTTAATGAAACAGGTAAACACTCGTACGCATCTTACGGGTTAAGTCGTGTTATTCGAAACCTTTACCATTGTATTACATTGATGTTCCATGAGTTCGAAGTTCAATTCAAAATTATTTGAAAACGATTATTCGATATTCGATGTTCGAAATTGGATGGATGTATGAGGTATTAGACGGAATAGTGAAGCGTTAGTAAAGGGGTAATAGAATGCAGAGTTAGGGGGGGATAGAGCCGGCAGACCATGCGCCCCGCCCGCACCGTGCGTTCGTACCTCGCTGAAACGATATAATCGTGTCACTTAGCTCCTCGATCATGTGCACCCGCCTGCCCTTGATACCCATCACTGCAACACCACAACACAACTTCAGATACACCATCGGGATGCAAAACCACCTCGCTTCTTCCAGTAGACCGTCGTAGCATCGTATATACTTTTGACTTTCATAACTTCATAGAAAAGCAACTTATGAATTAGGTACAATTTAAATGGTGCAACTTAAATGACAGAAACTCTGTTTCTTTATCTAACAAGGCTAAATTAAAGGTGATTGCTGCACTTCACAGTTGTTCACAACAGACAGGAAATTTCATTAAGCCACATTAGTGTGAAACAAAAATGTTTTTTAAAACAAAAGTGGCTGTAATTACCAAAAACGTGTGTATTTTCATTCCACCATTTAAAATCCACCTAGTTGCATATTTCCATAGACTAAATAAACTTTAGAATAATCTTCAAAATAAGTATATAAATAAAACAAGCATAGTAATTCATGCTTTTAAAATAGAAATAATAATATTGTTCTCAATATATCTTTCAAGACAATAGATCTAAGTACATCAAAACACCAGATAAGAGATAAAAATAATTTCCTCCTCAATAACTAAACAAGGCAATCAATCAAAACAATTCATACTCCTATGGAATCTGTAACATATCATGCACTACCTAAGAATATCTACAGCTAAGCTAAATAAATAGAACAGATAAGTGTAACATCTGACACATGCAAAGTATTTAAATAAATAGATTTATTACATGCATGTAGATCTCAATTTTACAACTCTTCTCATTTATTTAGTACTAAATTGTACTTTAAAAAGTACACCACTGAAATAAAACCAGTTATATCAAAACATGTTGATCAGACTAGCATTCGTAAACACCGCCAGAATGATTAGACTCATTGAAGTTTCAACAAGAATTACCTGAATATACACACTGGCTAGTAATTTTACTATTTAAGCCCTAAAAAGAAAGATTTACTTTTCAAATAGACTTCTCTTAGTACTGGTGTGTTGAAAGGTAAACTGGGATTATTATGTGGCATGTTGAGTTTAAAATTAAATCAATTGAACTCTTTTTTTGTTGTTTTTCTTTTGTACTCTGCAGCTAATTCTAAACAAGAATTTCATCATAATTTTTCACTACACTAACTAATCAGTCTTGCTTTTATTACCAAACTTCCCTACAAGCATAGAACCTAAACAACACAAACAAACACTATAAAGTCATTATCCATAATTGTTACATAAAACACCAACCCACCTTTTCCAGAGTCCGCGTTCCTAATGACAACTTCGTCCTTCGAGTAGTTTTTGCCAGGTATCTTGGTGGGTTTGGGGAACTTGCCGGAGGGCTTGATGAGCTCCCCGGGCGCGAGCAGCGCGGGCGGCTCGGCGGGCGCGGCCAGCGGGGGCGAGGCGCCGCCCGCGCCCGGCCCCTCCATCGTCGGCACTAGTAGTGGCTGTACAGACAATTATTTATTTATTTAAACTTTTCTTAAATTTGGTATAATAGGTGGGCTTAACACTAGAAGCATTGTCAACGTGGGATATGGCAACTCTGAAAGAGACATTTTTTTTTTTTTTTTTTTTATGAAAAAATTTGAGTGCGTTTGACCTCAATCTTGCCTGATGGGAAGCAACGATGAGA